>JAVQJL010051662.1:0-25789 GCA_036024295.1 Nannoperca obscura
ATATATATATATATATATATATATATATATATATATATATATATATATATATCTCACTCACAGCTGACCTAGGGTCTGTATCATCCTCTTTAATAACACCTGATAATGTGACATCACCTACTGAAGGCTGTAATAATCTCTAATCTCATATCTTTGTTCAGATTTGATGTCCGGAGGACAAATTCTATGCAAAAAATATATAAAAGGATATAAATTGTCGTGCATTAAATAGGCCGCTCAGTGTTTCACAAGGAGGAGTTTTTCTTAAAGATGCATTACCAGACTTTTGTATTTAGGTCTAACTAATGATTAATCTGCAGATGATTTTCACAATTAATTGATTAATATTTTAGTCTATAAAATGGTCAAAAATGCTCATCACATTTTCCCAGAGCCCACGTCTTCAGATTGCTTCTTTAGTCCAACCAGCAGTCTAAAACCAAAAGACTTCATTTAATGTCATAAAAGACAAAGAAAAGCAGGAAATACAAGAAGCTGGAACCAGCAAATGTTTCACATCTTTGCCTGAAAAGTGACTGAAACAATTGAATGATTATCAAGATAGTTGGCGATTCATTTTTTTGATGAATTAATGGACTAATAGCTGCAGCGCTACTATAATGTATCTGTTTATTCACTGAAAGTAAACATGAAGTCTCCTCTGTAACATGTCTAAAGTCTCTATTTGTAGGATTTGAACGTTTCTTTTTTGAACACCTCCAGCTCGAGGTGGCTGGAGGCAGAAGACAAAGTGTTTTTAATACGTGTTAGAGTAATCCTCATTAAGGCCCGTGTTGTTTTTCTTCCAGCATCCGTGGTGCACCACGTGGAGTAATTTCACAGACACTCTGCTAACAGAAGAGATGAGTTTTAATCACTGGACGTACAACATAATGACTGTCAGTCATTTGTGTGACAATTCGAATAAGAGCGCACGCGCGTCCATCGCCATCTTTACTCATAAGCCCAGAGGTAAGAAGCAGGAAGCTGAAGGGACTTTGAAGGGAAACAAGTATGTTTAGGTATAAGAATACCTAAGTTTGCCTTTAATGCAGAACTAATGTTTTGTATGTATGCATCTCTTATAATGCTTTAAAGTCATCTGCCATGCCATGTGCCACTTTTGTTTTTCTACTGTACAGCTGAAGTGGTGAAAGACTTCAAATGTTTTACCTACCCCGAAGAAAGAAACTGTTCCTGGATCCCAGTAAATCCGTCCCTTAACCTGACGCTCTCCTACAGGTGAGAATTAAAGCAACAGTCAGAAGAAAGGAGACACATTGTGTCTCCGAGTATGTGCAGTAATAAAATAATGAAACCCCACGGCAGAGGCAAAAATCAGAAACAGGGACAAATCCAGAGGACAGACAACAAGGCAGAAGTACACGCAGTGATGAGGCAGAGTCCTTGGTCAGAGAAAGTCAGAAACAAGGTCACAATCCAAGGCAGGGCCTGAGCGTGAGCTGAGGAGCAGGGGAGACTAATCAGGGACAGGAAGACAAGACAGATTAAACAGCAAGCTTATCAACATTTAACTTGCCCTGTAATGGGTTTCATGTAATCAACATTAGTGAAATGGTTTGTTTTGTTATAAGTCAAGTGATGGTAAATGTCTGGCTTGAGTATCAGAACAACCCAGGGCCAAAAATACGTCTTGGCAAAAGTTCCTCCTGTAAAACATGTTTTGGTCCACATTGTACACCCCACGTAGTTTAGAACAGCTTCTACAGTTCCTCTTGAGAGAGTCACTAAAAACAAGTGTTGTTGTGTTGTTTTCATTTACATGGAATCCTTGAATAAAGCTGCAGCCTTCCTTACTCAGCACTTCTCTCATCACATCCCCGTTTTGTTATTACAGACCTTGTGGACATACTTCGGAATCTATTAAAGGTTTAAAAGTGTGTGAGCGGCCGTACAGCAGTGGGACGAGGAATGGCTGTTTCTTGAAAGCTGCTTTCCCGGATAAGATCTGCATATTTGTGGACAGTGAAGCTGGCATGAGCACCTTCAAGCCTGTACTTGGTTGGTGTTACCTCTGAGTTTACTGATGCCATTACAAATTGTGAACACTTTTGCTGTTAAAATACTTTTATGACCAGTGATTGAAAGTTCTTTTAAGTCCTTTGCTGCCAAGAACAAGTAAATAAATGATGACTTTTTTGTCATTTTCCATTCTCCTCAGTGGTACCTTCCCCACAGCTGAGCATCACAGAAGAGGAAGATAGCCTCAAACTGAACTGGACACCTCCAGAGGTCGGAGAACAGTGTGTTTGGAACTACAAGGTCAAGTACAAGAGATGCAATGAGCCCAACGTAAGTTTCAGTTCAACTGTTCTCACTTCTTTGTGTAATGAAGTTTTACATCGAATGTTCTCGCAGTTAATCATTGAGTCTAGAAGTTGCAAATACCACAAATGGAAACACACGTTAGTATTTCAGCAGTACAAACGTGTTGTATTTCCACTAATGTCTCTGCTTACATCCAAGCATTTAAAAATAAAACCTGTTTACTTTTTTTTTAGGAAATCACTGCAAATGAGCATACAGCGCTGGTGGCCTACGATAAAAGCTGCCATTACGAGTTCCAGTCCAGAGTCGAGACTAATACCGAATATTGCGGTCACATTTTCAGTGACTTTGGTGAAGTTGTAACTTATGGTAAGTGTCAAGCCAATTTCACTCACATGGATTTTTCAGAGCGCTTTTATGTATATATAAGTACATAATTATATAAGTACAAACCATTTAAACAAATTATCACTAAATGACACGAGATGGACTTTTTTTTGCAGAGGATATTTGATTCCATTCAGTGATGTACTGGTTTACTCATCTATATTATTCAAAAAGGTCCTACATTTGTCCTTAATGGCTTGTAGGAATTGATATCAATTCATACAGGATTTCAATCTCACTTGAGTGTTCAAATTTCTCCTGTCAGAATAATTAACAAAAAAGATCCTGATAAAGAAAAAGAAGCTAATAGTAATGTTCTTGATGTTTGAACTCATCACATAGTCAGTACTGGTTGCCGTCAGTTTCTGCTTTTCGTATTTGATTAGAGTCGTGTTTGGAGCTCATCATCAGCCATGTATAAAAGGACGAGATGTAAGGCTGCACTGCTAGCCACACGACAGCCATGTGATTGTAATTCATGGAATTTTCTCAGGAGCTAAACTCTGTCCACATGTATACTATGTGTACAACTTGAACGTTTTAGAGCCCTCTGTTGGTAATATCAACAATTAATACACTATAGCAGACAGTAATGAACACTGCTAATACATGGGATTTATTTTGCAGAGCCGATTTTATCATCAGCCAATCAGGTCTTTCAGTCATTGATTTTAATATAATATTTACACAGTAAGATACATTTACATAGAGTAAAATGATTAGCTGATGCTTTTTATGAGAACCAAACTCCCAAGGTGACTTAGATTGAAAGTATTGCAGTGAGACATCGAGGTTTCTCCACTTCCTTGTATGCTGCAACGACTTCCTATCAATTATGACATTGAAATTGTTTTAGAAGCTGAAGACGGTTGTTCCTGTGTTTACGTAGGTACTAATGAGCCTCATGATGGGACACTGACTGTGGTTGCCATTGTCATCCCTCTGATTCTGTCTGCCTGCGTCATTCTGTCCTGCTACTGCTTCAGGAGGTATGTTTTGGGAAGGGAACAGATTAAGAACTAAGTCAAAGGTTTCCACCTACCTGCCATGAAGTGTTTGTACACAGTACAAGGTGCATTTCTGGGTGACTACTTGCTGTACATCACATTTTGAAATCCATTTCAAGATTGGGTGTTGTAAAGAATACCTTTGTAAAACAGTATTTGAGATCTGCAACAACGGAAACATGTCACTGAGATGATTGCAACAGCTGAACTTAACACCACCAACTTAATGTCTCTTTTCGTGCACAAACGACCTTTAACCTGCAGAAAACCTAGTCAGCCCTGGCAAGTCAAATAGGAAGTACGAAGTTGCCCTTACTTTTAACCACACCTGACTTTTTGTTGGAGCGCTGCCACTGGAATGCTTCAGTGGTTTAATCAGCAGCAGAGTGAGAGTGTGTGTGGGCGGTAAGAGGTTTGAAACCTGCTCCACCTTCTGGAACAGGTATCTAGGTACTACAGTAGAGCTATGATCAATGGAAAAAGCATCATAGGAAAGGAATGTTCACTGCACACCAAGTCCTTTAGGGGGTTTTTCTTTTGGTTTTTCTACGTAGAAGTTCAATGAATGGTTGAAAGGTCTAAAACATTAGTTTACTCCTTCTCCCTCATTGAAAATATACAAATATAATTTCAAAAGTATTATTTAAGGTGAGTGCAGACAAACGTTCACCAGCTTTCTAGTGTCAAACTCTCCATTGTTGAACGCCCAGTAACAATAAGCACTTTACATTTTTGAGTGGATGGGGACTTTAACCCTTGTTCTACTCTGTGGAGAAGACACTGGGTCAAGACAATGGGCCACTGGGTCAATATGACCCGGCAAGGTAGCACAAGGGTTAAAATGAGTGTTTAAAGCCAGTGCAGAAGTCCAATTCTAAGTGTGACGTTCAAGAGTCCCAGTCAGAACTGCTGTCCATCAGATCTTTTTAAAAAGCCAAGCATTACAGGAGTAATATGTGCCGCGATGTGTGAGAAACAAACATCTGCCTGTTGACGTGTTCTGAATATATGTTGGTGGAAACAACACGTGCTGGTGGTTGCTTTGTGTCATTGACATGCTTGGTGTGTCTGTTTGTAGGCATATTGCCATTATTTGCCCCGTCATACCGGATCCTTCGGCCATATTCAAGGAAATGATGATGAACAAAGAACTTAAGGTATGTTTTAGAAAATTCTAAAAATGTATATGCTTCATTCACCCGCTCCCTCCGTCTCCACAAACATTCATTACACTGTTCTGCTTTTTAGAGCACAACAGGGAGCCTGTACACGCCGGTGCCAGAACCCATGGACTCCTGCAAAATTTCCCTTGTAAGCGAAAACGCTGTCCCCCAGCAAAACTCCTGACATGAACGTGGCGCAGCAGTGCAGCGGGACGTCCACTCTGGACGAATTCATCATGGACATTTACAGAGTTAACTTAAAAAGCTTTATTTCACTGACCTCTTCTAGTTGAAAGTTTCATGTCTGTTGCACGTCTGACTGACAGCTGTGATCAGGAGTGAGCTCGTTTGTGCCTTTACTGCACCGACCTGAGTACGATTCTGTTTCACTGCAGCCAGGTGAGGACTTCAACCATCAGAGGTCAGCAAAAACAAGATTTTCACCTATTAAGGTACTCTCTGGTAGTGCAGATGTTCACTGCTGAGGCCGGTCACAAATATGATAAGAAAATGCACTGGATCCTTGGAGCTACCTTAAAAAAGCTGCCCAGCTTTGAACCTGGAAATCTAAACAGGACATGGTTTGTCCTGCCTGCACTGTGCTGATATCCAACTTTTGAGCACTGAGGAGGAAGACGAGGATTGAAAGTGGGCCAGTGGAAGGTGGATTTACTGGGCCTGTACCCGTCATAGGAGAGGGGGGGATCTATCTGCTGTACATATCTAAGAGATCACAAGGGCATTAAAATTGGAAGAAGGGAAAGGGGAAAAAAGAGGCGTATGTCTAGTCACACAGGGAGTCTTGTTTGTAAGAATGAGAATCAAATGCCAGGATGACTGCAGCTGGACAATGGGAAGGAAGCAATAACCTAAATGCCGGGGAAGCACATACTTCTTCTTATCCCTGAAAGTGATCCCAAGACTGCACAGGGAGCACCATGCATGTACTGACAAAACAGCTTGTTTTGTCAAGTTGGCATGGTTACAAACACTGTCTTATAAGGAAGTGATGGGAGGAGTGCATGGCACATAACACATTCAGGTCATTGCTCTTATTGTGTGAGTGCTGGGAATCATTTCACCTGTCCAAAAAAAAAAGAGGCATGGCTATGGAGACATTTTGAATATCTAGCTTGGAATAAAACTTTGCTTCTTCACTTTCACTTTATTCCCTCTGTTAACTCATTATTAGTGCATGTCAAAAGGAATTACACTTGAGTCAGGACATTTATTGACCTGCATGAACTTTGCTGGCAGACACTGATGACGCTGGATGCCAAATGTCTCGTATATTTCGGGTGTAAATAATGCTTTTCTTACCAAAATCTGACGTGGTGTTAAGAAGTGTTTTAACCTTTGTGAATAACTTACACCTTTCTGGCAGAAGAGCAATGCTTAGAGAATTTTTGTAGACATCTGAGCATACATTAAACTGATTACAACTTGGCTTGTCAGTCTGTTGAATTTGTAAGTCTGCTTTCTCATTCACCAACAAACCCAAACCCTTCCTGAAACTGAAGGAAGCGTTACCAACACTATTTGTAAGTTGATTGTTGACAATTTTGACTTCTTTAATAGGAAATGAAACAGGGGAGAGTGAAAATGTGGACATGGCACAGCCTGGAGCACTGAGATATGTTATCTTGAACAACTTGAAAACAAGTACATGGTGCTTCACAAAGAGGAAATGACATAAACAACTAAACTAATCATAAAATACATGAAAGAACGAAAACAAATCAAATCTACGTGAAGTCAGATAAAATATGCTTTTTCGATAAGATAATGTTTTTAGAAAATGGTGGCAAAAGCTCTGTCCTGTTTCCAGCCTGGACTCTGGACAGAACACCGCTGCCCGAGTGAGGTCTGAAAGAGCCCGGTCATAAAGAGCCTTAGAGGTAATCAATAAGATCTTAAAATCAACCTTAAAACAAACAGGGAGTGAATGTACAGAGGTGAAAACACATGTGATGTGACTGTACCTGTTGGTTGTGTTTGAAAGTCTAGCTGCTGAGGTCTGAACGCTCTGTAGTCATTTCACATGTAAAACCCACATCCTCAAAGGATTGGAAGAAAATGCCCTCTATACCTGGTTGATGAATGTGAATCATACTTTATAGATTAGTAATAAACCATGAATAAGAATACCTTATGGGTTGCCGGGTGTCAAAAATCCCTTTGGCTGACACTTGATCTCCTCCGGCATCAGTTCTGCTAGTCATTGCCTTTAATTGTTCGATCATTTGGAAAAATCTATTCAATTTACAACTTGTTACCATTTACAGTAAGAAGAATGTATAATGCAGAGTGGTAATGTTTGCAGATGGGAGAAACTCATGATCCTGTTTTAATCATTTACTAACATGTATCACTGTAGTCTTGATAGTACCCTGTATCAACAGCCATTGTTGTTTACTAAAAGCAGAAAATGAATAAACACGTTATTTTACTAAGTGCAACTCAAACTCATCTATCTGAACAAAAGCTGTAGTTTCTACAGTATTCTCACTAGTAACACTACACTCTGGTTGTTTAAAAGATCACAGCTGCACTTATTGAACATTATAAATGTGTAATAGTCTATTTTTACAAGCCGTTCTGTTCAGCCGAGTGTCTGCGCGTGCGTTCGCCCGCGCGCGTGTTCCTAGTAAGAAAAAAAGGAAGCACTCCGGCCAACTCCTGCCTCCAACTCCTCACCCCTCCTCTCCAACAACATGGAAACGAAAGTTTTTCTGCGGGCTGCCTTTCTTCTCCCGCTTCACAAGCAGTGACCGCGGGTTGGACGCCAGACGCTCGTCTCCGGAAGCGACGGAGAACCGACAGGGAAAAGTTTTATCCTACAAACCAACTTTGTGGAAAGAAATGAACAGCTACTCGAAAAGGACGTCGAGGATGTTTAATAATGTGGATTTCCTCGTTTTAAGCTGCCTCTTTTTATCGGTTGAATCCGTGACAGGTGAGAAAAGTGATGTTTAACTACATGTTTGTTGGTTTATTCCTGGGCATTTTTCCCCAAATTTCCTATGTGTCAGTATTATTCACCAAGTTTCCCAGCACTGACGTCACGGCGGTCGTCGCTGTTGAGCGTGATGACGCGTGCACTCAGGAGAGAGCGTACGACGTTGTTTTGTGACTTTAATCACGTCCAAAGCCTTTGACCTCTTAAGTGTAGCGTAGTGTGAATCAAGGCAAATGACTCAAATGCACACAGCCGCAGGCCGGAAGTGCAGCCGTTTCAATAGCAGCCTGATGGCACGAGCTCACAGGCAGCAGGTTAACCACAGCTGAACAGGACCGGCAGGTACAAGCTGCAGGTGATCACAGGTGGAACGCCAAGGCAGAAGCAACACTGACGATCTGGCAGCTGACAGGGGGAGATGCTGACTGGGTGATGGGAGCATGAGACACAGGTGTGCACGTGGGACAACGTTATCTCAGGGCACTTTTTTTTATAAAGACTCAATAGTCCCAACACGAGCCGCACCAGGAGACAAGGCAAGGAAAACCTCGAGCAGAATCTTGATGTGAATATTAATACTGATAGCAATATAATAATAGCAAAACTATTAATAAGAGCAATAGCAACAGCAGCAGTTGAGCAGGAAACAGGGGCAGCAGGTGCAACCACAGATCCAGACTCTACAGCGCCGGAGGCAGAAACACCTGCAGAAATCCTCAGAGGGAGAGAGGAAAGAGAAAAAGAACACAACTGCGGGAAGAAGATAAATTAGTAACAAGCATTAATGGGATATGAATGTGTACAAATGGAGAGGGAGATGAAGAGAGAGGAGCTCGGTGCATCATGGGAAGTCTCCTGGCAGCACAACTAAGGGGGGGCTCAGGGTTCCCACCTATTGGAAGGAGGGAGAATGGCAATGACTGCAACAGGTCATAGATATGACAGATCCTGGGCAAGTGGGAATGTGAGTGTAAGGTTAATATCTACACAGACAGTATGTTCAGAGTCTGCATGTGGTGCAGACTAGAGTTGGTATGGAAATGTTCAAATGACAAAATATACAAAATACAAGTGCAACACAGGACCCTGGTCAGACCTGATAGAGGTCAAAGATAAAGATTATGACAGAGAACTGTAGCCAGACATTGCCCAAGATATAAACATGATCTGTGACTTTAGGTTTGAAAGTAAGTTTTTTTTCTCGAGCCACTTGTGAAAGTACTGTTTTCTCTCCTGGAGACCAGCTGCAAACAGGCCAGGTGTTCCGCAGAAGTTTGTTTGGCAGTGTAAATGAAGATTCCTTGGTAGCTAATTTCCTTGAAGCAAAGCTGTTCATCCGGATGTACAAACAATCCCCAATGCACTCCTGTAAACAGAGTCAAAGAACCACTCTCTCATCCTTTTACATATTAGACTCAATAAAAGGAATAAATAGGAGGTGTTCGCAGGACGAGAGGCAAATTAAAGGCCCACTGGAAACCTACGTTACCGGATTTCTGTCTTTTCTCTTCCTCCACCTAAGGTCAAATCTCACCACCACAAAATGTGTCTGAACTGTGGATAAGTGATTTTGAACTACAGTTGTCCTGGGCACCACCAAGGCATTCAGTGGAAAACTGCAGCTATGATGTGAGTTCAGAGACCTCGAAGGAATACAGCAAAGAAACAGATGTGAGTATGCCTCTAGTTCTCTATTTCACAATGTCATTCTGTTGCATATACATGCTTGTCATTACCCTTTAAATCTTCTTTGAGGATCACTGTAGCACCTACACCAAAGTATTATTATTAGACATTAGATACTAGATATTAGACATTAAGGTGTTTCAGCAGTACACATATTTCCTGGAGCTCCTCTGGAAGTACAAATTATCACAATGCAGTGCCGTAAGCATAGCCAATTTACAAGGATCATCATTTATGCCCTGTTGCAGACAGGGTATAAAGAATGATCCTTGCATTCAATGTTGGTTTACTACAAACCAACATTGAATGTATCCTAGTGGCAAGTACAGGCACAGAACAGAAGTCCTGCTAAAAATCTATTAACCACATATAGAAGATCCTTAATATTGCATATGGTGATATCTTCCTACAAAATACATTAATAAATGGCTGGTGTGAAACAACTGCACAAGTGCATTTTACACTGCAGACGTGTTACAAGTACAGTAAATGTTGGGCTGTCTCAGTGTTAAAACTACAGATGATAGTTTGGTAGTTTAGTGTGTGTGTGTGTGTGTGTGTGTGTGTTTGTGTCTGTGTGTGTGGTTTTCATCTGTTCCCCTGTTCCTGGTGCATTCAGGAAATACAAACATCTCCCTGGAAGATTCCGTACATCGTGATGGAAGGAGGAGTTCTGAATTTGTCTGTTGAAACTGTCTGTGGTGACAAACATAGTAAGCCGATTCCGATCAACATTGTTTACCCAGGTAGCTAATTTTCCATTTTATGCCGTTAATAAGACCCGCTTTTGTTCTCAAAGTTTGCATGCTTTTGAGTATTCAACTTTTTTTGAAGCATATATATACTGAATTAATGTCTGTGTATTTGTGTGTGTATGTGCCTGTGTTCCTCCCAGAGCTGGTGAAGAATTTGGAGTGCTACATCAAGTCCTCCAAACAAAGCCATTGCTCCTGGCTCCCATCCAGTAATGCTCCAGATCTCCGGTTTTTCTATTGGTAAGTGCACAGCCTTTTTCTTTTTTTACATTGTGTGCTGCTTACACAATAAACGGACATTGGGAAACAGTGCAGTAGATCCAGAGTTGATCAGTAGAACTGAAACTCACCATTACTCAGTGTATGTGAGTAAGCTTTTATCGCAATACTTCCTGATACTCATGGTTAGTGGCTCCACCTTTGACCGGGCCTCAGGTGGGTTTCAGTTGCCCAAGTCATGTTTGGTGTTATCGCATTAAATTAAATGATCTCCAGAAAACATAGCCTCATAAGCATGACCGGAAATCCAAAGCTGCAAAGCATCACCTTTTTCTAAAAGAAAACAATGTATTTATGACTTGTTTTTTAATGTGTGTATTGTGATTCTACAGATATTGCAAATTAATATTTGGATGTATTGTGTTTTCTGTTTGTTTTAACACTAGTCCATGGGAAAAAGTTTCATCCTTGAAAGTCTTTAAGGAACAGACTGCATGTATTAAGCCTACTAGGAATGATCATTTATCTTATTAATGAATGAACTGCTGAATTGACCAAAGAACATTTAGCATTTATTTCACTTCTTTCCTTAATTTCTTTTGATAATTCACTGAAAGAATAAGAATTAGGTTTCTAAACTGTACCTGGTTCAAACTAATTGTTTGATCAGTCAGTGCAACCAGCCAGGCAAACTGTTTGCCCTTGATTTCAGTCTTTATGCTAAGCTAAGCAAAGCTAACGCCTGCTGGCTGTAGCTTCATATTGAAAAGACACAGTGTTCCTGGTCTTCTCTTCAAATTCTCACAAGAAAGCAAATAAGTGTATTTTATGTCTGTTGTCAAATGTTTGTGGTTTTATTAATGCATTGTTTAATTCATTCACTTCTTTTAGGATTTCAGGAATAGTGTGTGGCATGAAATGAAAGTGCCCTTTTCTTTACCCCTTCAAGGTTAACGAATGAGGATCTGACAGTATCTCAACACAGCAGTCCCTCCCTATCCTTACAAGAGTGCTCATCGTACAATTACACTGGAGGCCACAGGACCGGCTGTGATCTGCGGGCGAATTTCACCCAGGCCATCCACATCCTGTTTAATGGAACGGTGAACCACATACCTGCCAGGAACACCTTCAAGAAACTGTTTAAGAATGATGGTACGCAGAAAGCAGAGTGACAGTACTAGTTTAATATGAAAACGGATGTATTTCAACAGAATGTTAAAGTGCGAGCCACTTCCCCATTCATTCTGAGAGTTATAAGAGAAGTAACTCTCTTTCTCTTCTTAGAAATGTTGTAGCAGTTATCTTGATTTGTTTCTGTGTATGTGCTGGCATAATTGGGGTATAACACAATCCAGCACTAACAATTTTGGACAACACACAACGCAGCCATTTGAGAAGAACTAAAATATGCATGTGTAATTCTATGACTGGATTGTAGTCACTGTCTTTCTGTTATGTCTTTCTCTGTGCAGTGAGACCTTCTCCCCTTAATTGGACAGTGACCAAAACTGGGGATGAATTCCTTATTACCTGGATTCCTCCTGACATCCCAAATCTGTCTTACTGGAAGTTTATAATCAATTACACTGAGTGTAGTACAGCAAAGGTAACAGACACAACGGCACATTATTTGAATGTTTGTCTCTAATGTCCTTAAACTGAAGCTGTATCTTGTTTGCTCTGTTTATCTTGTATAAGAATTCAATGGATGCAAATAATAGCCGTGATCATGTGAATCCAAATGTCTAAATGTAACATTGAACCACTGATGAACACTTAATGAAGGTTAAAAAGCACTGAAGTTGTAGCATTTAAATATTTTACTTTGAAAACCATCTATATGAATTTATGTGGTTTGAATTTCCCTGTATAGAATTTCCACATGGTCACTTAAAGGTGTCAGTGTCATTATCAAAATCTATTGTCTAACAAACGTGTTGAGGGCATTTCCCACCTCCTAAAAACATTTTATACATATAAATAAACATTAAATATATTTTAAAACTTGCTTTGTTTACATCCGTGTTTGATAGCTTCCTCGCCTTTGTTGGTGCATTACCGTGACCAGCCACTGTACTGTGGGATATCACAAAACTAGTGGCAGGATTGTGAACTGCGTCGCCCACGCTCTCCCCGTGTGAATGCACAGTACAAACAAAACCCCACTTGTGAAATATGTTGCTCTATAGCCCTAAGTAGTCAAGGACTCCACTGGGTACCTTTTTAAAAAGTGGCACAGTTTACCTTTTTATTATTTATTTGTTACTTTGACTGCTCTTGTTTTCCTCTATAGAATTCATATATTGTCATGGTCATCATTGTGTTGAAGCAGCCGTGTTTGTTTTGTCACAGAGGAAACCTGTAAGTGATACAACATCAATTTTTCTGGCCGCGGTGTCTCACTGTCCGTACCGCATGGCTATTAAAGCAGAAGGGGAGGCAGGACAGACGCCGTGGAGCGACACCAAGTATTTTGGTACGGTCTGTTTTCTCATCTCGTTGAAGCGTTTCCCTGCTAAATGAACTGTCCAGAAGTCGCTGTGTGTAGGATTTGAAAGTGTTAGCTGAGTGTCTTGGAGCTGATGGTGATGTTGCTGATGTTTTTGCCTGCAGATGCAGAACCTAATACGTTGGTGAACGCTGTCTTTATCATCCCAGTTGTGTTTGCAGGCCTGGCAGCCCTGATGTTTGTGTGTTGCAGGAAGTATGTCAATCTTTTTGCTTGGGTGCTATTGATTTTAGTTGTCTTCTTGTTTGCCTCTGATATTTAACTTTCTCTGTACAGGAATAAGGAAAATATTTTCCCAAAGGTACCAGAACCTCGGGATCTTCTCAGCGATATTTCTGACAACAACAATAAGGTGACTGCTTTAAAAAAATGTATTCTGGGTTTTCTCGCTGATTGTTCTGGCTGCTGAGTGGTATCAATTCTCTCATCTAACTCTCAGCAAATAAGTGGGTACGCCCAGAATGCCTAACCATTCCTTTAGATACAACAACAACAAACAAAATTAATCAATTCAGCTTCAAACTCTATCCTCACCAGTTTCCTACGATAGCGACAGTTGTATTCATTTATCGAATAATGTTTTTTCTTCTTCTTCTTTTCCTCAGACCACTGTTTGCAACCTGTACATCCCGCCAGAGGAGGAAGACAACTGTAAAATCACTCTGGTGAAAGATCTCCAAAGCAATCTCATCTGCAAGGACTGAAAGTCTCGTGTTGTACCGGCTCAACACAGAACTGAAAGACGTTACTGTCTAACTGATCAATCCAGGAGGATATCTGGAGGATGAGTTTGTGAAAGGGCCCCTGTGCTTGCCAAGACTTTGAACACGTGTTGAGCCCTTGAGGTTTTCTTTTTGGCATGTTAAGTAGCCAAGTGCATCAAGAGACACGTCGACTCACAACTTCTATTGAACAAAAACAACTAAAACCAGTGGAAGTTTCTTCATCCCTGGACCTTGTTGTTCACAGACGGATGCAGCTGAAGTGCAGCTTCACAAGGCTTACTCACTGTTACTTCTACAGAGTAATGCAGAAGTCTTTACCAGGGCACCACAAATACCCCACCACATGAAGCTGGATTCACATTCACACCAATATTCTAGAAGCAATGCAGTTCCTTATTACAATGTTTATGCACACATAAGCTCCTTTTTTTTAAAAAAAAGCAATGCCCTTGTTTAGTTTCACACAATAATTCCACCATTACAAGTCCCACAAAAGCAGTGTTAAGGGTAGCTTTTCACTATAGAAAGTGTTCTGTCCTTGATTGTGTATGGGCAAAAAAAAATAATTTCCAGATATGTTTTTAAGTAATAACCAGTTTGCAATGTATTTATTTCTGTACTGTGACCATTCCTGTTTTACGTAAAGTACTTTGGCATCCAGTTTGGGTTTGATTACTGAAGGACAACTTGAGAACAGTCCGCCCCGTGTTAGACACTTTAGGTGAGGACAGAGATGATGATGCCAGGGTTGATTCTGATATCCTTCCCTAGCTTTCTGTATGTGAACTCATATTGAAGTTATACATATGTGACAGTATCTGCCCTCAGACTCCTCATATGCTTCTAGGTGCATGACCTCTGTCCTTTCAGCTCTTCAGAGACAACAGAAAAGCTTTCTTGGTTTACTGTTCTGTTTTCTGTTGATCATTGAGAACTGTTCCAGTCAAATTAACTAGTAAAATAAAAACTATTAGAACTGCTGTACACAAAAGACATGTTTACTTTTACTTTTCTTATGTTTACTTAAATGTTAAGACCAATGTGCTGATAATACATGATGTAATGAATGCCAAGTTTTGTGTTTCACGGGGCTTTAGCAAGAGTGGTAACATTGATCCACTCCAAACAGTTTGTACTGAACAGCAGGTTGATGTGAAGCCTAGGACTTGTAGTTACTGTAAACACTGACCTCTGCTGATCTACTTGCAGGTCTTGGTGCACCTGAGCTGGTCTGATGATTCTCTTGCTGGTTGAGCTGCTGGTGGTTTGCTGGTCAACTGGAATAAAAACATACAATGAATATGAAACCACTGCTTATGCCGGTTTATCTGTTTTTTCAATAGAGGGAGCTAATGCTGCTCTGAGCCAGAATTGTTTAGTTGGTGACCAAATGAGGTTATTTGGAACATGTGCTTATCTTGTATGGATTACTGTCATCTGTTGCCTCCTTGACACGACAGAACATCTCTGTTCAGATGCGATCGGCAGTGCCCACCAAAAAGTTTGCAAGCATGCTGAATTTTAAGAAAAGATATTATAAATACCACAATTATGACTTAATGGGCAGACTAGCATGCAGCTTTATGACCAGTGCACAACGCCTTTATTTCTACTTTCAGAGCAGACCTGATATGTCTGTAGGGATCACATGAAGCGTATTACGTTTGCACAGAACTACACTTACACTGAATGTACAATGTTTGAAGAAGTCCTGGGATAAGTAATTGATAAAATCTCAGACTTTATAAGTTCTCCTGTTGCTATTATCTCCCTCTTCTGTTGCAGACTGTGGGTGTGAAATGAAGGAAGCAAATACTGATGTATCAATATTGGTGCTGTACAGTTTGAAATGGTTTCCTGGTTAAAGGAACAGGTTGAATGTTTTGGTGACCAGACCAGATGCTGAGTGCCACTTTTGAATGGTTGATAATTCATTTTACGCTGCATCCTTGGATAGTTTTTCAATAAATATTTGAAGTTGCCAAAAAAGCATATGTTTCAGTTTTTAATGTCACTTTTCAAAATGTCAAAATCCCTGTTTTTGACCACTAGATATCAGACGTGCAGTGTTGCTGACTTAAAGCCACAGTTTGACTTTTTAAGAGAAGTGCTTTCTTGACAAGAGTAAGATGATAAGATTGATTGCACTCTAATATCTACAGCATGGTAAATATGTAGCTCGAACCATGCAGCTGGTAAACTTACCTTAGCATAAAGACCGAAAACAGTATGTCTTCACCTCTTAAGTTCACTTTATAATTAGCTGTTATATCTAGTTTGCTTACCCTTTAACAAACTGAAGTGTAAAAGCATCATATTGTGGTTTTACTGGGGGTGATGTGCTGGACTATTTCTTGGCAGGGAGCAGTAACTTCTTGGAGTCTCCGCTAGCTGTTCGGCAACTGCCAGGAAATAGTTTGTTTGTATGCAAATGAGGCAGATGTCAGGTCCTGAGTTTTTTCTAAAACTGTACTTGTGTATTTCCTCTTTCGTACATATCCGCCTCTCTTAGAAAGCATCTTTGTGCCAATTCCTTGGATCAGCTGGTGAATAACTGTGGGTCAGAGTGGAAATAGTTTATATTGTAAGTCTGTGTATTAAGTGTCTTAAAGATCATTTACAAATGGAGAATAAACTGGTCTTAAAGCAGAACTGTAGGTCACCCTGCAGCGCATCTTTGGGAAAGTAGACCTGGACATGATATCATCAGAACTCCAGTCTTAAGCCAACCACTTTAAAGCAGACTTTAAGTCTTTAAGAAGATCAGTGTGGTCAACAGAACTCAAAGCAAAACTGAGCTCTAAGAAAAATAAACACTGGCAGATTTTCCTCCATCCACTGCTAGAAAGAAATATTTCACTGCTGGGTTTCAGTTTTAACAACAGAGTAAAGCTTGCAGAGAACAAGACTTTCCTGTGTGGCTAATTGCTCGATTTTGTGGGTTCTTGTGTCTTTTCTGAGAGCAATTGAAGAATTGCATTTCTGAGAATATTACTTCTATAATTACAGTAATACAAAACTCATTTGGATGGAAGTTTCCAAACACCAACTATGAGTCCATGTTGTCTGTCAGTGGTTCACTATATAGGCAAACTCCAAAACGGGCCCCATCTTCAGATCAAGTCTTAATGCTCAGATGCCCAGCTTGTTGAGGCTTGTGTCTGTGGTTGTGGATATATACTATCCAAAATGATTTGAAAAAAATCAATGCTCAACAAAGTTTCTTTTAGCGTGGATTTAGCTTTATGTGATTTACAGGATGGATGGAGTGGCAGACTAAGGGGGAAGCTCAGTCAGGTTCAAGGCAGGATCATGCAGAATGAATTCTACTGACTCTGGTGAAAAACCAAGAAAGCCTAAGTTCTCATAGACTATTAATGGTTGTCATCCCACCTACAGTAAAACAAACCTCCACAAACCCTGCGGCAAGGGACAAAACCTGGGCCTGTTCTACTTAAGTGTCCTTGACATGAAAAGCGAAATGATGAATGAAGGAGTCTCACTGCATGGAAGAACGCGAGTGTGGGTTACACCGAGATTGCATCAGATAACCAGTAACACCTCCTTCCACGTGCACGTCACCACCGTGTGAGTGATGCACTATTTCAATATAAAGGACTTAAGTGTGAGAGGGAACACTGTGGAGATTAAAATGACCGAACGTCTATTTTTAAAAGAAAACACGTTTCCAGTAACACATTCCCATATATTCTAACAGGGGTTTCACGCACCGCCCGTTTGTATTCCATTGTTAATTTAAAAATAATGTGTGAATTGGTTGAAATGGTTGTAGGACTAATTTGTTAAACATCGGGTTTTAGCGGAACACGATATTTTCAACCTAGTCGGTTTCTAAATCCGTCAAACCTGTTAAATATAACCGTCTATTTCGGTGTGAAAACGGAAAAAATACACGGCTCCGAGAGGCACCATTTTGGCTCTGTGGCAGCTATTTGAGCGACGAGCGTCAGGCCGTCTTAAATAAAACAAGTTCACTGATGACACACTTTCAACATTAGTGTCTCACTTTTGAACACATATTAACGCGCTATCTACAGCCATGGTGAATTTTATTTTGGTACTCTCGAACTATCAACTTCCTTTGCTAAACCAGCTAACCTGATGCGTATCCGAGGGACTCCCCACGTCAGCGTGTAGCAACAGCGCCATCCAGTGGTCAGTCCCGGAAGAGCCAATATGTCGGCTCAGACTGGTCCTGATGCTGCGGGGATACAGAAAGCAGCGATATGAGAGGATATTGAGTATCTAAACCGTGCCAGACCCGGTTTATCCTGGCGCAGTCTCTGTGGCGCAATGGAATAGCGCGCTGGACTTCTAATCCAGAGGCTCCGGGTTCGAGTCCCGGCAGAGATGAGTCACTCTGTGTGCCATAAGGCAGACCTGCGGTCATTTTTATCAGATGGAAACGGTGGACGATGATGTTTTGGTTGCGGATTATTATACTGTAGTCAGTCTTCATTATCCCTGCACGAATGTGGGCTATAGTGAATACACTGAAACACTGCCCCGTCACTGTTCTTCTATGCATGCATAAAATGATTTACTCTCTTCTGATAAATGATGACAAAATCTCGAGTATTCATATTGAATATTTATCCTTCTATGCTGAAACTCTTGTCTTACTGGGGCCTTTTACATGGAATTGTGTTTTTATCTTAATTCTGCTTTGTGAGCTACATCTCTCCCAGCAAGAGTGGTATGATTGAGTGATGAGTGACATGGGTAATGACCAGTTCAAATGATTTTGCACATGATATCTTGTACAAAATGCATTAATTTGATAGTGTGAAAAATATATGTTTCATTAGCACATATGGCCATAATTATGCCCTGAAATTACAAATATACTATTGAAATTAAACTTCAAAAAACATTTAAGCTATATCATATATTTCCCCCAAACGACTCCTGTTATTCATGAACCTATTATTCATAATATACATTCACATATGACATACAGTATAATGCCTATTTGTATTCTCTGTACTCACAGACCCTCCCAAGGGTTTTTTTCAGGCTGTAACGGTGGATTTACATGTTTTTTTAAATAAAAGGTTGAGCATCTCTGGTTAGAATGTTTCACAGCTCTCATTAGGATTACATCTGACTCCCGCCAATAACAGCGCCAGTGAAATGTGAGTGTGCGTGTGCGTGCGCAGATATTTTAGGATCCCTGCTCCAGTTGTTCTCGGGGCACATGCGGGGTCGTCCTGGGTCGAGACGCAAGGGGGCGCTCCAGCCTCAGCGTAAGTCACTTTCCCTCCCTGAGCTGGAACGGGAGGAAGCGGCTCTCTGTGCGGACCCACTGAGCTGTGACACCAACACTATCGTTGGGAACCATCACCAAAATCTCTAGCCTACATTATGTGATAAGAATGAGGACATGTTGTGTTTATTCATCATCTGCTCGGGCTGGTTCATCATTGTGACATCACCGCTCTTCCCCATCAAAGAGTCAATGCTATTCCAGGAAGTAACAATGTCTGCACATCCTACTGCCCATTACTCTGAACTGTAAGAATATAGTGCACCTGGAAGCTCAGTGTGACGTTACATTCCTGTCATGTTATGCACAATATCTGCGAGTCTGGAACTGACCTCTGATTATTTTATTCTCTCTCTATATAGACTTATTATAATCTTATATTTCTATAGGCCTAATATTTCTATGATGTTCGTGTGTTTATATTTTTAGTTGGACATCCGGATCATGGATGTAGGTGTAGAGGTAAGTTAAGGTATTACTCCATTACCTAATGGCACATTGTGTGAACAGCAGAAACTAAGCAGTCCCGACTACAGCAAATGTGTCAAAATGATTATGCCTCTCTAAGCTGGTTTATTTTTTTTATTTCATAATGTATTTTTTTTTTTTGCCGGTGTTGGCCTGTGCGAGATCCAGAGGGAGAGGAAAAAGGGGGCAGTGCTGTGGTGACGTGAGAGAGAGCGAGAGAGGGAGAGAGGGAGAGAGAGAGGGAGAGGAGAGAGAGAGAGAGGAGAGAGAGGAGAGAGAGAGGGAGAGAGAGAGAGAGGAGAGAGAGAAAGAGAGCGAGAGACAGAGGAATGCCCTGCTAATGAGAATATGACGTCAAGTCAGAGAGATTACAGCGAGGCCAACACCGGAAGTAGGACCTGGAGCGTGGTCACGTTGGTTGCATTTTATTTGGCCGGGATGTAAAAAAAAGAGCACATTTCAGTAGCTTTAAAAACGTTCCTAATGTTTGAAATGGAGATCTTGTCAGTGTACCCTTTGATTTGGATATGGTATTTTTTCCAGTATAATTATTAAATTCTAAACATTATTTTGCTTTTAGAAACATAAAGGCAAATTCTCTAAGAAGAGTTACCAGCAATTAATCCCTTAATGTCTCCAAAAAAGTGCAATTGCCAGAAGAGTTTCTGGATGACGCTTTGAAAGAATCAGTCTACGCAGATGATTCTTATATTTTGAAGAAAATGAATCCAGGATTAAACCTATGAACGCTTTCATTTTGAAGACGAGATCTTCTATTTTCAAGTCAGACTCTCTCTCACACACACACACACACACACACACACACACACACACACACACACACACACACACACACACACGCTAATAAGAGCATCTGTGACTGTGGCAGTAGTTAGTACAGTGTGTTACACACGTTCTGCCACCTTGTAAACACACGAGACACGGTGAACAGGATACAGTATATAGCGCAAATGTTACATGTATTTACTATATACATTCTACATTTATTGATAATATGTCATTATATATTATTTACTGATTTAATTCCTCCAAAGTAAGTTATCTGTACCAGTGGGCTATTTAATCTTTTTCAACGTGGGTTTTATATACATATATAAAATACATAATATTTTACATTTTACATATATAAAATTACATTTTACATATATAAAATACATATATAAAATAAAATACATAAAAAATACACCCTCTATTTCCTACTGTTTATTTTTCTTTTTTCAATAACTTCATCGAGCATTGTAACTGTATGAAAAAGCAATTTCCCTTCTGGGATTAATAAAGTATTTCTGATTCTGATTCTGATTTTATTTTGAAGGATACAACCGGAAGTTACACTATCATTGCCGCTCGCTTCAACGCCTCAGCGTAGAGTCGAAGACGGACTGTAGCTGGAGAGCAAAGAAGAGGAGAGAGGTGGGAAAAAGCAGTGAAATGGTGTAAAAGCTGAGCGAGTCCAACCCGAGTCAGGGGACAAGCGAGGAGGGAAGACGCAGGAGGATTCTTCTTCTTTGTATAATTATTATTAAAGTCAGTAAACTCCCGCTTTTTGATGCTGTCCTCACGGAGGTTTGAGCCAATAACGGACTTATTGGTCGGCTGAACCATGCAGAGGCTGCTGCTCCTGAGTTTGGTGTTGAGTTTTCAAACTGGTAAGACTGCATGTCTCTCTTTTTTTTGCGCATAATACACGGCGACGAATTTTTTTAACGTAATACTGCGTGAAAGTACAGAGCCCCGGGCTGCTCCTTCAGAGGCGCGTGTGCGTGTGTTGGGACAGAAGAAGAGAAAGGCATATAACGTGATTTCATAGCGTTCCCATATGAACCGCAGCAATGGATCACCTTAGGCATGCGCGCGCACGTGCAGCTACGTGT
Source organism: Nannoperca obscura (assembly GCA_036024295.1). Classification (NCBI taxonomy): domain Eukaryota; kingdom Metazoa; phylum Chordata; class Actinopteri; order Centrarchiformes; family Percichthyidae; genus Nannoperca; species Nannoperca obscura. The sequence goes on from JAVQJL010051662.1 coordinate 21,353, forward strand.
GAGTGCGCGCGCGTGCGACTGCGTGTCCGCACCGCAGCAATGGATCACCGCACTTTTTTCTTTTTTCTTTTTTATGGTCCCCTTTACGCGTGCGAAATGTACGCGCGTTCGATTGCCCGCGTGCGTGCGATCCAAGTTGAACGCGACTGGTGCGCGGGCGCCCACCGGCCTAAATGACCTTTTGCACATGACAAACCCCCGGTGCCGGTCCTCCGACGGGCCGTGGTGAGGCGCGGAGGACGTGACGGGAATGACAGTGATTGACCGGCGCTGCTCTGAATGCCGGCAGCGCTTCCACACTGCTATCGCGTCTGAATGGCTTGTCAGTCAATGAGACCGCTGCCACCGGCCCCTGTAGTGATCCTGTGGTGAAAGACAGCTCATACAGCCTAGCTCTCTCTCCTCCTGCCTCCACACACGCGCGCGCACACACACACACACACACACACACACACACACACCACCTCTCCACTGCTCCTGTCCTGGTGTCCTACCTGTGTGCTTGACACTGAGCCCACTTTCAACCTCCCTCCCTGTTGCCTTCCTCTGTGCATTTCAGCAGCACAGTGATGCATGTGCCGCAGCGCCCGTGCATCTGCTCCCCCTCCGTACCTGTGGGGTGCCAGGTAGGCTATTGGTTTATGATAATCACAGCTGTAGCCGAGTTGCTGGGAGACAGGAGGCTGAAAGAGGAGGATGGTTGTAATTTCTGGAAGCTACCTGTTTGATTGAGGCATATCTGTGTGTCGACACAACCACAGCGTTGTGCACCCCCTCCCCATTGTCTACCTTTGCTGACCGGGAGCATGCGTGTCTGGCTGCTGCCGGCCACCCGACCACTTCATCATAGGTAGGGGGCGTGTTCGGGGAAGGGAAGGTATGGAAAGGGATGATGTCACCATTGTCTGCCAGGCTTTGTATCGCTCAGCCAGGCTGGCCGTGCTCAGCATCCAGCCACGCTGCGATGCTGAGGGTGTTCAGGCGTGCACGCGGCCGTCTGCTCACACAAAGGAGCAGGTATCTTTTCATCCGCAAATCAGGCGCTTCATGAACCCACGTATGACACGATCCGGCAAACACACAAACACACAGCCCACCCCCCCCCCACCACACTCCTTGTTACTGCCACATGCCGTTGTCCTGTTTGTCCACTCATAAAGGGTTCTCTCCACATGGCTAGCTCAGTAACACATGCGCTTACAGATGTGCATAATGACACATACACACACACACTGCCTATTTACTTGTGTGAAGCAATGTGTCTTATTGTCTTTTGTTGTACTGTTACAACTGCATCCATTATTACTCCATGTTGGGATCTCACACAAAGATGTTTGCTCTCAAAGACTTTCCCCCTGAAGACAAGATTAGCAGGCAGCAAAATGGGGCTGACTTTTGTTCAGTGAGATTTAAAATGATGTAACAAATAAAAGGTGTCGGACGTCGCGCTGTGGTTTTTGCATTTGGGTTTGAAGACATAAGAGGAGTAAACCTAATCCACATAGAGCATAAAAGAATAGCACCGCAAAAGAGATGATTCTTGTGTTTGGTTTGGGAGCCTTTTTCTCACAAGAACACCCAGGATCTTATCTTTTCATTAGACAAGTTAAACAGTATTTCATGGCCTGCAATTTGCACACATGTAATTGCCTACTAGTGCTAATGATTGGATGGTTATTAGTGGAGCAGCTAATTAAAGCTTTGGCGAATCAGAATGTTTATGAAGTTATTTAGATTCAGAGATACAGTTGCAACCAGGACTAACTAGAGTACTAGCAGCACCACTGGAGTGACTGATGTACTCTCCCAGCCTTGTGTCTACATACCAACCTGGTAAAAAGTCCCAAACAAGCGCCACCATTACCGCAGCTGTTAAATGTTACTGCATAATCAATCATTGCAAAAACACTCCTTTAGCTTCCACATGTGAAGGAGAGCCTTTGAGGTTGGACTTGTAGCACTGCACCTATAGCCCAGGCGGTAGGCTCAAATGCTGACTCGGACAAAGGCTCCAGTGCAGGTGGACCATTTGTCAGCCTCAGTCCTTTTGTGTGGGCCGAGGCCACGAGCTGCCGCTGCCCGCGCTGTGTGCTCCGGCTCTGAATCACACAGTGTGAATCATAGACCTCAGACGGATTCCTGTGTTGTGCTCAGCAAAGAAAATATTCAGATGTTGGAAGAGTCAGACACATTCGGGGGGCTTCTGCACCCAGAGAAAGAAGGGTTGCTCAAGGGTTGTTGGCTCAGGAAAGCAGTGGTTCTACTACTATATGTGTAATGTTAATGACTTAAAGTGGGCTGTAATAGTTCAAATAACAGTGAAGAATTAGGGGAGCCTCAAAAAGCATCCAGTGTGGTACTAAAACACTGCTGATGTACAGCATGTTATGCATTGATGCCAGTAATAATCTGTGACATTTTCATCTAAATAAATTCTAATTTCCCCACTCTTCATCACTCTGGATACTGCTAGTACATGAACCCTTTTCCATTTCCAGAGGAAACAATCCTCTATCACACAGCTAGTGATGTGCTTTATGCTCTCAGGACTGAGTAGTTAGCCCGAGCTAATCTCACATAGCCAGACCCCCGACACTGTGGGCTGTGATATCCACTAAAACTGCACTCGGGTGAACTTGTTTTGGCTCAGATAACTGGCCATGAAAGATTAAGTGTAAGCAGTAGTAGCTGCTGTGGCTGATGAAGAAAAAAGTGCCACCTACAGAAAGTCAACCCACCAATGAGGATCTCGTGGATTACCACTTATAGAACTATTTATAGCTCCGCAAACCTTTCTGAAAGCGTTCTGCCATGGTTTGAAGGCTAACCAACCATTCCGTGGTGCTGCACTGAACCCTTTCCAGTTCAGAGTGTAGATCTGGAGCGACATATGTAGCGAGGCAGAAGTCTGTTTTCAATTTTGATCCCAGCGAGTGAGATATGGCTCTGGAGCATTCTACTGTTAATACGTGAATTCGGGTCATGGTTTTTACGGGATCTGAATGAAGCATATTTACCGAAAAGCATCTCTAATTGACATCAGCCACTGAACGCGATCACTGAACCAGGAGTAAAGCTCAATCTGGGAATGGAGCCCGTAATGTTATAATGTACATGCACGGCTGTTGTTCCTCATTGGGTTCCCTTCAATCAACAAATTCTTGGCATTTCTGTCCCTGCGGGTGTTTGTCAATGTGTGACATGTTGATTGCTTCTCTGAGTTGATCTGTTTGTTTAAGGGCATTCCTCTGGACACGAGTGTCCCATAATGCCTTCTGAAGTGGCGCCTTGAGAAGACGCCAGATGATGCAGTAAAAAAGAAGTTACTCCGTTAATTCATTATCAAACTTGTGGTCGGAGACGTTTCCTTTGAGCATCCTCAACAGCTACATGAACATATATCAAGTGAAGCCCCAGGATTTAAAGGCCCCATAATCTGATTGTGTTTGACAGGACGGGGATATCCAAGTTAGAAAAAGAAGAAGGGGAAAGAAGCGTCCCCTTAAAAACATTTCTTTACGCAGAGTCCCCCGAGCAAGAGAGGAACGCTTTCTCACATCTGACTGAATCTATTGGCCTTGTTTTCCCAAACTGCACGGCCGCATTCTGCAGCGAGGACCAATTTGGGGTGATGGAGAGGGGGTGGGGCGGTTTGCAGAAAAAGTTGTTTGGGGGAGAAGTGGGAGAGAAAGAAGGGGGACAAAGAGGGGCAGTCTCGCGGGCAGGTGGGTGAAGCCCGATCGAGAGTGATTAGACCTTTTTTTTGTGCGCGTGTTTGTTTTAGAGGTAGTGAGGTGGAGTGGGGAGATTGTATTGTAATGTGGGAGAGGAGGGTGTGCGTGGATGAATAGGAAAGCGAGCCAGGAGAGAGGGACGAGGACGGAGGAGGAGGAGGAGTGGTCAGGAGGCCAGCGGCAGAGAGAAAGGGACTGTTACTCAGGCCTGACTGCTCCCTCAGTGGTGACAGTGAAGCTGCTCATTCAGACAGAATATGGTCGGGCCGGTTCAAAGGCTACATTTGCGCTGGAATCGGGAGTGATTGAACTCACATCTGAGTTGCCAGCCGAGCTCTTCCCCTGCCCCGTCCCCGCTGAGGTTAATTGCCATTAATCTGTGTTGCTGTTCTTTCTTTTTTGCTTGTTTAGCTCTCTCTCCCAACACGAGCCTTTTTCTGCTTACCAAAGTTCATTCTTTCTCTCTGTCTGTCCCCTCCTGGGCTTTTTTTTTTTTTTCTATCGGACTTTTTTTCTTCTCCCCATCACCCCCTCCTACCCCCCACCCCACACACACACATTAACTTCTCCTCCTCTTTCCATCTACCCCTTTCTCTCTCTTGCTCTCTAATAAGTTCCAGATGTGGTTCTTGCATTCCTCTGGTCGGTGGAGAGCGAAAGAGAAGAGGGGAGGGGGTGGTATGAGTGCGTGTGTGTGTGTGTG
>JAVQJL010051665.1:0-15855 GCA_036024295.1 Nannoperca obscura
CACACACACACACACACACACACACACACACACACACACACACACACACACACACACACACACACACACACACCCCAATGCCATATTAAGAGATGGAGAGTAGCTGGTGCTGCAGCGATATCCAAATCCTGCATTCTGCTGTTTGACAGGGCTTCAGGGCTTTTCTCTCTCTGTGTGTGTGTGTGTGTGTGTGTGTCTCAGCTGAAACCTTTGACAGTGTTTAGCTCCTGTATTCGTTTGCCCAGAAAAGCACAAATGTGTTGGTTATGACCTAAAAAAAAAAAAAGAAGAAAAAAAGAAAAAACACTACCATGAACCTATTTTAGCTTAAAATCTTCACATACGTTCATGTTCATTCAATTCTGTGTACAGATCAGACAGCAGGCTTGGCTCTTTTATAAGTGTCCTGTGATGCAGCGGAGGATTGTCAGATTCTCTTTATCACTAGAAGCATTAATCCTCGTGTCTTGACACAATGGAGGCGCACACACAAACTGTACATACAGCGCTTGTCATTGCAACAAGCTCCATCTCCTCATTCACTGTATATACAGTGAGCTAAAGGCACACCTATACGCAAACACGGACAGCTGTGTGGACTGAATCCGGCTGCTTTCGTGTGTAGCAAGGTGTCTGGCTGAGGTGGTCGTTTGTCTTGTGTGGCATTAGGATGCAGAGGAGGATCCCCGAGGAGCAGAGTCTCAGCTCCTCGCATCTCCCAGGCGGATTTTTACTGCTCTGATTCTCCAGCAGATACACTGGCATCCTGAAACGCCTCATTTAGCCGGTTCCCTGCAAAAAGCTTGGAGCCCCCGACAAGAATAAGAGTGGAAACGCCGACAGCAGCCCCTAGAGACTGCAATGTTTATTACACACAAAAAAACTGATGTTGGACTTATTCGCTTTCTTGCTGAGAATTAGATGTTAGGATCGATGCCACTCTCCTGTCTGTACAGTAAATATGAAGCTGGAAAACAGCAGCATATTAGCTTAGCTTAGCACAAAAACGGGAACCAAATGTAGAAACGACAACTTTCTGTTTTACAGGGGTTTTATGTGCCTTTTTCTTGGCTGGGACCAGCGACCTCCGGGAGTCTTTGCTGGTTGCCTGGCAACACTTTGGTTTTTGTACAGAACAAACAATATAACGTGTTAATTAATGAACTTTAGAGGTGCTGTTAGATAGATTTTGTTACCTGTATCCAGTCTTTCTGCTAAGCTAATTTCCCCAAATGTCATGTTTGGTAAAAATACTTTAAAAGGGTTTATCCCTTTACAAGCATGAATGTGTTTATCAAATCTCATGGTAATTTGCCTGTTGAGGTGTCTTAAGTTGATGCAAAGTTTTTGCTTGAGGATATCAGAAGGTCAGAGGTCAAACGGTCACAGACATTGAGATTCATCCTCTGCAGCACATTAATATCTACAGTAAGTTTCAAGATAATCCCCTGAGGACCATGAATATCCAAACCAAATTTGGTAATCTGGTCTGTAGCTGTCGAGCTTTGGACCAAATAGCTGAACAGGCAGGCAGACTAATGGTGTGACCAACAGACCAACTGATCGAGTATATATTGTTAGAGCTTTTTTTTTTTTTTACATCATCCTTCAGTTATTATGGTACCTTCTCATCTTATATGTTTTCGTCATGTACGGTCTTTGCCTATTTCTGCCTGTTGTATGAATGCTGTACTGTATAAATAAACTTGACTTCATTGCTGACACCTGGCAGTGGATTTGAAGGTGGTTCAGTTTGGATGAAACATCCTCCACATGTTGGAGATTATTTTAGATGTCATGTTCAAGAACCTCTGTAGGACACCACGGTTTGCCTTTTGTGTCCTATTTGGAGAATGGGTCATTTGACACAGTTTATAAAATGGCTAATTTGTTTATATATCCTCTTAGTTTTACTCCCAGAGTGTGTTTGTTTTTAGGATTAAAAGCTGCAGTAAATCTGTCTGCTGATGGCATCTTCTCTCTTTGTTTTGCTGGGGGGAGTTTGGAGGTCAGGATGGAATGATTAACCAGCCATTAAGTGACGAGCTGATTCACTGCAGGGCGCAGAGCAGGACAACAATAGAAAAACGAGTTCTGTTGAATTTTAAGTGATAATCCACAGAATCTTCCACGAAAATGTTTAATATGGCTTTTATATATTGTCACATCCATGCAGTTTAACTGTCAGTGCTGCTGTGCAGCTGTGCTGCATGATCAAGACATCGCCTGAAAGTCAAACTGGCACTGCTGGAATGACTTCTGTTACTCTTCGCCTCTTCATTCATGGTGGTAACACAGAACATATTCTAAACCGCAAACATAAAGCTCACTTACTCTGCGAGTCTGCCTACTATGCTGCACAGAAAGCTGTTTCCCTCCAGACTTTTAATTGATTTCAACAATGGAAGTAAATCTTTGACATTGTAATATAACAGGGAGACGTTAGAGTGTTGATGACAACCACTTCAGGGAATGACACTTTCTAGAGATCCTGCAATTAACTTACATTTAAATGACTCAGGTTTCTTTTAGCGGCTTACCTATTTAGATCTCAAACTGTTACAACTTACACACCTTTTCTGTGCCTTGTCACCATCTTGCTGGCATTTTCTACAACACAAAAAGTAAAATTGACATTGTATTCAGCACTTATGTCTCAGCAGCTGATTTACTTTCAGTTCAAAATAAAAAGCAAACAGAAAATACTCAATTGTAGTCCCAGTGTTTAATTGACACATCTGACAGGCGACTGTAAATAAGACATAATAACAGTTAACAGTGCACACACATATCTGCTCTGTACGGCCAATAAATGCACATCACACACACCTGTTCTCACTGTAAACAGCTTGGGCTGTTATTTTCATTTGTTTTAACTTTTCATTGTCAATTAATTACCTGATTATTTTCTCTAATCATTTGGTCTATAAAATGTCAGTTTATTGTGAAAAATGTCCAAGATGATTGTATTTACATTGATATAAAACCGAGAAAAGCAGCACGTCCTCACATTTGACAAACTGGAACTAAAGAATGTTTGCTTAAAAAGTGATGTGATCTGCTATCATATCTTAACTCAGCAGTATATTTTGTCTGTTGTTTTCTTGTCTACAGTATACCCTTATTATTTTGCTGCTGCAGTGACCCAAGACCCCCAGGAGGATTCATTAAAGTTCCATCTCAGTTCTGTAATCTTAATGTTTCATGGGCACCTGATGATCAGTCCTGTAGCAAAAAACTACACTAAACAAAGTGGAGCTGGATGGAAATAACCAGAATCATAGTTCCTTGTTTTAATCCCTCCTAGTGGTGCTTGGTACAATACCATTTTAGGTAGCGAGAGAAGCTGTGTGGGTGTATGAGTGAGTGGAAGAGTGAATATGAGTTTGAATATAGAGAGCATTCAGAGGAGTGAGCTGAATATTGGCAGCAGAAAGCACAATTGATGCAATTTATTGTTTCGTACGAAGAACGTGCGGAAACACTCTCCTGTTCGCATTCGCACTAAGCAGATGACTGAGTTACATAAATGTCAGGAGATGTAGCTGAATGTTGTGGCTCAGAAATAGCTTGGGTAAACATGCTTTTTGGCCACGTGACGTTGCATGATGTTGGTATGACAGAAAAGCAGTGATAGCATGAATGCTTTGTACCACATACTGTATGTCAACCTTGAATTTAGTTAATTTTAAGCACTCTGATTATCACTAAATATGCGTTTGAAAGAGTAAAAGGCTTCTCTGAGCTACTCTTCATCTTGCACGCGACCTGCAGCCACAGTAGGTCACTTTGGCCTAATCTCAAGCTTTTAGCTCTATGGGATTTTGAGGCGGCACAAACAGCAAATCTTTAGAACTTGATGGAGAGTTTATTTAAATTGAACCCCCCTGCTTTTGTGTGTTTTTATCACTGCATCAACGCTTCTGTCGAAAATGATTTCCACTTTCCATGTCAGCTGTTAGTTACTGTACAAAATCCCGGAGGTAAAATGGCACGCGTGAGGTGTTTGCTGGAAAATCGACGACGGGCAAGGACGAGACTGCAAATCATACAATCTGCATTGATCCGCCAGAGGAGAGAACCTCTTGTCGAAGTCCAATAAGCTAGTTGGAATGTATTGACTACTTTGAGCACGAGGAAACCCCTCATCCAGGTGTGTGTTTTTCTTTCTTTTTTTGGGGGGGTTGGAAAAAGCTGTTGTAATTAATAATGGAATCAACTGCCTGGTGTGTGGTGTGGTTTGGTTTTCCTAATGAGGACTGGATTCATCCTCAGTCTCTAACAGTACGCTGAGTGGAATATGCTGCTCTCCATCCTGTTTCCATGGAGATACTCAGGAGCTGTAGCGTTCCCCCCCCCTTCTGCTGTACAATCTACCAAACAGTGCTGCTTCATGAGAGGGATCTGGGCCAGGGTGTGCATGTGTGAGCACGTATCACGCCATTGATGGATATGCTTATGCTATTGTGCTAGTATTAAGCTCTACGGCAGAGGATGTGGTAGTGTGTGTGTGTGTGTGTGTGTGTGTGTGTGTGTGTGTTGCAGCTCGGTGTCTCCAGTGGTGTGATTGCACGGTGTGTTGTCACGGTGTGAACGTGTTCGTGTTTGTCATAGCGTGTTACGGAGGCTGAATTATCGGGCGTGCGTGATACTCTGAGTGGTCATTGACAAGAGTGTGTGTGAGTCCACGTGTGTACATGTTGTGTATGTGAGGTCGCGAGTCAGAGTGGCAGAAAGTGTGAGAGTGCGATCAGGAGAATGAGAGGGCGAGAGAGGTAAGGAGGACAGAGACGAAGTAACAGAAGGTGAAAAGACATGATGATATAATGAATGCAGAAAGTGATGGTTGACTGTAAACCGTGAAGAATGTAATCTCACTGAAAAAACTCCTGCTGCATTCTGTGAGCTACCGTTTTATGTGTGTGGTTACTATATATATATGTGTGTGTGTGTGTGTGTGTGTGTGTCCTTAGGGCTGTAAAGCCAGAAACAGGCTTCTGTGGTTCTTGCTTACAAGGTGACAAAGGTGACAAGTGATTTCTGGCCAGACAAAGAGGCCACCACGGGGACGGAGCGCGTCGAAAATAGCAGCGAAAAGGACCTTTTCTGTCTTGGCAGAATGATGCAGTGCAGACCTGAACAGAGGGTCCCTGCTGTATGAAGGCCAGGGCAATCCCTGTAGCAACAGGATTTCTAATCCTGAAGCTTTGCCCTGAAGCCTGCATCTGTTTAAAGAGTCGATCCGCCCTTTGATTCAACCACTATATCTGGTAATTTTGGGGGTGTTACTGCTTGGTTTTGTCAAGCAATCAATGGTAACTGAGCTGTGCCCCGTGCAAACTATTCAAAAAATTCTTAACTTACTTAAATTGCTTGTCCAAACATCTGCTAAAAGGACTAAAAGAACATAAAATAGCTGGAGCCACTGAATCTTTGGCATTTTTACTTTAAAAAACGAATCAAATCCAAAAGTTTGCTGATTCATTTTCTGTCACTCGCCTACTTGATTAATTGAAATGAATGCAACAAATGAAAACGATGCTGTGAGAGCGGTGATAATAAAAGGGTAAAGTTGTAGGCCGGACAGATAAACGCCGAGCTGAAATGCTCTATAAAGCTCTACTAAGTCGAGTGGAGCTGCAGATTCAAGTGATAATTCTCTGTAAGTTCGTCACTATGAGAGAGCCCTTTCACATTCAGTTAGAAACCTGTTGATTACTGCAGCTTTAAATAAATTAAGTGTCAAACTCTGTTATTATTTAAATACTCAGAAAATCTGATTGATGATTAAATTCTGATTTGAGTATGGTTGGTGGCTCTTTGGACTTATGACCTCAGTATTTCTAACCCGGGGCTACGGCCTTGCCTATAGTACACAAACATCCCCGAACATATAAAACAGAACATTCATACATAAAGAAAATATATTCTTGGTTCAGTCTTTGATTTTACATTTAAAATGCATACCATGAGAAAGAAAAAAGATCAGAATCAGCTTTACTGACCTATGTAGTTTTTAATTGGTAAGCCATCATGCGTGAAATTGATTTGTGGGCGTGTGTGTGTGTGTGTTTTCCCCCTGGCACCACCCATAGTGAACATCTCCATAGCTGATAATGGGATATACTGTGTGCAGGGTTAAGCTGTAAAGAAGCTGGGTGGCAGCAGTCATCTCAGTCTATCGCACTCTGGGGAGCGCTTATAGGATCAGTACGAGTTGGGGCAGGAGAGAAGCTGTGTGTGTGTGTGTGTGTGTGTGTGTGTGTGGGGACACTAAGGTTAACATTACCACATGGGCTTGATACTTTGCCAGTGCCATGGTACCTGCCGTGCGTTAATGGCCACGGTGTTCTGACTCACGCCGGGCGGCGATGCCTGCCAGGTGGTACATGTCCACACAGGGAATTTAGAGTGCTAATACTAATGTGCTAAACCTGCGTCCAGTTAGGCAAAGGGGGGTGGTGGGGTGCGGGGGGTGGGGGGACTTGAGAGCCACGGACAGGATAAAACACCGGCAGGGCATGGCAGGGTGCAGCGCTTAGCTGGTTTACTCTCTGTACGTAAACATAAGTGCGCACATGCAACGGACAGAAAGCCGCCTTCAGAAAAGCACTTTGCAGGTTTTCAGTCAAAACACCTGTGAAATGCAGGTGTTTGTAGAGGGAAAAACCCTTTCATCCAAATGACAGTCAGAACAGAACAGCCTTGGAAACAGTGTTTCCAACATTTGATATTTATGTTCGAACTAACTTCATACTCTTCAACCATTCTTTCAGCTTTCAAATCATTTTGGCAAATCCCTAACTAGCCTCTAACCAGAGGCTCTTCCCACTTGGAAACAGCCTATGTAAGAGACTTTTGACTCTTTTGACTTTTTTTGACTCTAAACGGCTGCTGAGCCGGGCTGAACAGCAAACCCTGGGCTCATCAGCACAACTTGAGCATGGAAGTGGAATATATATATTATAATACTGGATATTCCACTCAACTGGGATCAATCAAGTCTCTCATGGATGGTCTTGAGTTCACTTTTGAGTCCAATAAGCAGTTTGGTCGATTTTCAAATTGTAATCCTTTTAAGAGAAAACAATCAAAATAAATACAGAACTGAGGTTGCTGCTGATGAGGTTTTAGCAAAATGGACTTTAAAGCAGTCTGTACATTACTCTGAAATGCCCAAACTGAAATTCCCAAATGTGTGTTTAGTTTGAGGCCTGTTAGCAGCCTCAGCCGTCACTAACCGTTTTAATTGCGTGGGATTAGAAAGATCTGTTTGTTGCCACAGAAGCACAAGATTAAAGATCGTGGCCTGTACTCTGATGTGTCACAGCACACAGAGGTGAAGGCAGCGACAACACAACCCCGCTGGTGCTGACAGTTAATTCAAAACTAATTATGGAAAAGTCTAGAGCTTGTCTTGGTTTCCTCAAAGGAGTCTGCGTGAGCTGGCACACGCCTTTCAGTGGTTAGCATCGTACTGTGGAACAATCTTTATGCATATTCTCAACTACCAGATTTTAACATGCAAAGACGTGTGATGGTATATGGTAGTTCTTTAACCTCCATCATAAGTTTTATGTGTAGCTGACCAGAATTAGTGAACTCCAATCAAAAAGTGGCATTGCTGCTTCAATACTGCAGTATAGTCAGAGACCTCTTCTGTAAAATAAAACAGACTGGATGCCTTTGTCTCTGAGCTAAGAAAGCTACCACCAGAGGGCAACTCTACCACTTTCCTTGTCAAAATCGTATAAATCTTCACATAATCCTGAGGAAACAGTGCAGATTTGGCCACAGAGAGTATTTATCCGTCCACAGAGCTTTTAGATTGACCACTTTAGAGACCAGGCATGTGTGTGCTGTGAGTCATGCTGTGTGCTGAGAAGAGGGAGAAAAAAGTGAAAGCGCTCACCTCTGCTCTCCACAACATTATTCTGTCCGGGTGCAACATGTCGAGTCGGGAAGTGTCACACACAGCCAGCCGGTTTGAAAGCGTCCAGTCTATTACCTCCTAGAACTAGCTCTGCTTGTGTGCCACCACGCAGCCAGTTACGATTGAATTTGATGATGGATTGGGCATCGACTATGAGGTCACTTTAAATACTGTTTGCCACATCAGTCCCTGGCCTTATGTTACCTTACAGCACATAAAAAATATTCAAATGTGCTACACAGGTTTGTTTATTTGGGAAACCCTGATTTGAGGTATTGGAATTGGGAGAGGTGCATCACTACCATTTATAGATTTAAAATTGCTCCTGAACAGAGAGGCATGGAAAGCGTTTGAGTATTTGGGATTCGTATTTTTCAGTTTCTCCAATAAATTTTAACATAATATGATGAATGCATGATGATGAGATGTGGTACGGCCATTTTGAAATATGCTTCCGTAGCCATAATAATAATGTATAGACTCCAGGTGATGCTGCAAATTGTGATGCCATTGTGTCCATAGGTGGCGCTACAGTAACATGATCAATTTAAATGGCCATACCTCAGTGGTTGTGAGTCTGACACACTTGAATCCGATACCTCCTTTAACAAAGTCTCAATATTCGCAGACAGAAATTGGGTTTTGTAAAAGATCACGGCCCTCATCAGCCGATCGCATCACACAATGACATCTGGAGGTTTGCTCAGCCACGGTGGAGGAGTGCTTCCTAGAAACACAATTAAGGTTATACAGGATGTGTGGACACACTGTATCGATGCCAGATACTCTTACTGTCGCCCACATTTCAAGTTCAGTTTGTATCATAGTATTTATTTGTAAAAGGGAAATGAAACTACTTGAGCAGGTGATCTTAATAAAGTCTTATCTGGATCTGTGATATGAGCTGCTGCTGAATTTTGTTTCCATGAAAAAAGCGGAATGACCTTGCGTGCTTCTACTGAAAATCACATTACCAAATTGTTTGTATCTTGTACTTGCAAAAAAATATAATAATTTAGATGAATCATTTAATGCCCTGAGGGGTTCTGATTAGATTTTAGCTCTATCATATTTGCCTCTGGACCCACTATCCATTTAGGCCGTTATCCCCACACACAACTCTCACAACAGTTACCACCCAAGGCGCTATGAAACCAGGACAAAGGCTTGCTATTGTGAGTGCAGATGGGCATAATAAGAAAATATTGCTGTGTGAAATACCCAGTTTGTGCTCATGTAATCTCCCTCAGCAGCATCTTTATTAAAATATTCTGTCACTGCAGTGTGCTCTTGGTGTCTTAAGAAGAGACAGCTTCTGTTGAATGTCAGACTGCTTTGACAAATCACACTCGAGTGCGAGAGCCACACTGCTGCTTGTGTACAGCAAAACACAGCTGATGGAAACGTCTCAGCAGGACATCACAATGGTTCCAAATCAAAGAACAAAGCCCGAGAAAATAAAAGAGCTGAAGCCCCTAAAAACTTTAAACTAAATGTAAATGGGGACTTGAAATCTCAGTGTTGATAACGGGAAGAGCAGAGCATTTGCCTTTAAAGGACTTGAGATTAGTCTGTAATCCCAAGTCATTGATACATAATATCAATATTACAGACAATCAACAAGCAGGGATTTTCAAAAATCAATGTTCCTGAATGACAAGGCGCCTCCTCTTTTAGTTCCCCTACCTGGGAATCTGTAGGTAGACTTACTCATACAGTGTTTGAAATATTGAGATGTAGTCAGCAGCCACACCGAGCTGAAAACAAAACAAGGTAACAGTCTGTCAGTCACCGGGCTGCCGAATTCAGTCTGTGCAGTCTGGAGACACGTATTAGATACTCACTTTTGACAGAAAAAGAAAATGATTTAGATATTCTGAAGGTTTGAATATCTTTACGTTTAAGTCACATGCTTCATCTCCGTCATGATTCATTCACAAGTCTGTTTCCACCGCACTATGACACATTAGGCTTTTATCAATATTCCAACTTTTCCATCTCAGCCAAGCATGAAAATTATTTTACGATATTTATTTTTTGTACGTGCTACTTGAAAATGTGCATAAAAACTTGAGCTTTGTATGCTCAGCAGGCGTTTTGAAAGCGATAAATCTCAGCACCTGGCCAAGTAACTGAATCAACCCGACAGAAATATTTTTGTTCAATAAACAAATCTTCCTTATTGCCCTTTTAAAAGTTGAGGCGGACAGAGTTTCAGTAAAATGCTTAAATACTATTACATGTATTTTATGTGAACTGTTTTTGTTTATTTTCCCACTAATAAGTCTGCTAAGGTGAATGACGCACAGCAGCTCAGCAAGTCGTTGTACCTAATGATTATCAGTATCACTGTTTCAGCACATATAAAACGGCACGGTCGCAGCTCCATGTGGCCTTAAACAACACCCACACATACCGTGCAGGCATACAGACGCTTTAAAACTCGAGCGCTGATTGGCTACAGAATGTAGACATCTGGTTACATCAATAGGCCAAGGGTGGCTAAAGAAGACATCTTATGCACATGAAAAGACACTTGTTTCTGGAAAGTGATTAAGAAGTCAGTACATAGAGATAATAGTAATTTGGTGGCACTGCAAACGGTGTTAGTTATTAGGCTGTTTGATGCATTAAATGTTTTATTCATACAGTGTGGTTAGCGGGTGAAAGCAAGCAGGAGGAGAGAGTATAACATCATAACATCAAATCATCCACATTTGACAAGGTGCATGACTTGAAAATGTAGATTAAAACCTGTGTCTTGAGTTTAACCGCCACACAGCACAAAAGAATGACAAGACAGAGGACATAAACCGTAAAGCAGTGTTGTTTCTGTCACATCCCTGCAGGAGGATGTGAAGTAGAATATACCATCTCCCTTGTGCTACTGTGTGAAATGCCTCAGATGAAGATGTGGATGGCATCCAAACACACACACACACACACCTTCCTCATGCCACAACCCTGTGCCCCGTTCTCCATCCTTCCCTTTCTACATGTGAAGCACCCTTTGCTCTCGCTCACCGCACGCTAAGCTCAGCTGAGTGTTGCTTTGAGATTAATACATGGGAGGCCCACTCTGCCAGATGATGTAATAATCGTGGTGGTTTGCTGTTGCCTAGATACAGGGAGACGGTAGGGAAAACACTCAGTCAGGTCTCGCTGTCTCTGTCACCCTCAGGACCGCTTGAGTCAATCAGAGCAAAGTGTTTCAGGTCAACTGCTGTTCACTTTGGGGGCAGTGTGTCACATAAAAAGAAAGAAAGAAAGGAAATGTAAAATAATCTTAACTTTTTAATCTGCTGCCTCAAACACATTACGTCTAAAAGTGTCAAACATTTTACACACTCACTGTCTAAGCTGCTAAAAAAGATGCAAAGTGTCAACTAGCAATAAACTCACTAACCCCTTCAGACACCGACTGTTCGGTATTCTTCTCGTTCCCCTTCCCTTCGCTCGCAGAGACGTCCCACAGCTAGAAAGGGAACTCCAATCGCCTGCTGAGATGCAGGTCACTGGTTGTCTCAGAGTGTGTGTGTGTGTGTGTGCACTAGAGAGGGAGAGGGTGACTAAGCCTCTGCTTCTGTAATAGTGTTGCATTAAGTGCATCTCCGTTCTGTTTTTAGCTCAACAGAGCCAAATTCAATTTAGTGGTTGCTATGGCAATAAAGTTTTCAACACTGAAACATTTTGTGCCTTTAAACTGCATGACGGTGGTCCGATAGCCTTGTTCGCTGAATGGATGACAACAGAAAGGGTCCTTGTGCTCTGAGGGGAGTTCTCAGCCTACGTTCTTGTGCTCTTGGGGACCGATTCACCGTCCGCGTTTAGCCAAAGTTCGGTCCAACGGAAATGTTCCTGCTCTGCCAATTTAACCAACCAGCGGCGACGGCGGATGATATGAAACCGACTCACAAATTATATAATTTTGTTTCTACAGCTGTGTCACCAAACGGAGATTTTATTTATTTTGTGGCAGTAAATGAACTGTTTAGAATGTGGTATTTTAAAATATAAAAAAATAAAAATAGCACTTATCAGCATAGATTTTTATAAACAACATATTATACTTTTGAAACACTACACTCAGGGATACAATCTAATATGTTTTGCTACCAAATTGGTTTGGCTGAAGGTAAAGTTAGTTTGGTTTTAATTGTACAAAAGCACTGACACAACAGGCGATGTCCCAAATGCAAATTAAGTGTGTATTCTGATTGACAGGAAGTTATTTGGAAACTATTTTGATAATCGTTTCATAGTCAGTTTTTAAGCAATTTCCAACTGAATATCTTTGGGTTTTGGACTTTGTTTGAACAAAACAAGACATTTGAAGACATCCCTTTGGACTCTAAGAAACAAAAATGTAAACATTTTCTGATGTTTTAGGGAAGAAAATAATTGTCAGATTAATTGATAATGAAAATAATAGTTAGTTGCAGCCCTTGTTATGACTCCCAACACAACTACAAAGGACGCAACTTAAACATGGCACGCTCTGTACTGCGAAAGGCCTTGACTTTTGGACACCTTCACCAGGTGTGCATCCTCACACTAACTTAGAGAAAACACTTTCGATCATGGAAAATACCAGCAAATAGCAGAATCCCCACAACCCTGTTTTGACAAAGGACGGCCATGTTCTCTGCTGGATGAGTAATGGTGGGCCATCACTTCGCCACCATCTGCTGCTCTGGTGCCAGTCCTCTGCAAGAGACTGGCAGTGACCTTGGGGGGAGGCCGGGCCTGTCTGCATGACATGGACTCTTGTTGCCAGCTGTCCATTAGTTCTGTAGAAACACTGTGTGATGAGTCAGTGATGCCTTGCCTATGATTCATAGATTTGGCTGCTAGATTGGTCATCATGCATTTTTTTGTTGCTAAAAAAGCATTTCAAGTGGTTTCTGCCTCATTAGACAGACAGAAAACGAGAGATGGAGCAGATTAGCCGTGATGTTAAAAGGGCACGGTTGATGCCTCAGTTCTCCGAGTCTCCAGAAGACTTTTAAAATGTAGCCATTTTCAATGTGACGGCGGTGAAGTCTGACATTTTTGACAACGTCATGTTAGAAGGAGCTGTGCCGGTTTCCAAACTACATCCATTTTTCATTTTCCTCACACACCAAAAGCCAAAAAGCTTCATTGCAAACTGCCACCACAGTTGAAGAAGTGACATTGTAGAGGGGTACTGCGTCTCATTTTACACTTTATTATCATCAAGATACCCTTCTACTGCCAGCATGGCTCTTAAAATGCCACATAACATTGCGTTGACTAATTAATTCACATCATATTATGTTTACTTTAGACAGGTTTAGCCAATTGGTCACACAAGGACTCTGCCTTGACACACTGGAGACGCAATTAAGTCTTTAACGTTATTCAAAGATGGACAGTTTAGAGGGACATTATCTAATTTAGCTACCTTGATTAGACCAGTGGGAATAGCAACAGCGCTGGGAGAACATTACTCCTCCTGGACTAGTATCTGAAATAGCCTCTCCCTCTGATCATACTCCCATTCTCTTCAGCTACAGTGTCCTGTGCTTGACACTAACAATAAAGACAAGTCACATTAGCACAATGGAGGCGAGTAAGGTAGCTAATTACAGCAGAGATCCAACAGAAACCACTGAAAAGGTAATATATCACCATGCTGAATACAGGAATAATAAAAGTGCTTTGACAGTCGCTTTTGCTTGAATTATTGGCCCGTGTGGCTGTGTTGTGATGGTGGTCACTCAGTCATGGTTGAGCAGTTAAAAAGCCTGTGTAGACAGGGGAATTAGGGGTAAAGGGCGCAGATTGTTTTCAGCTTCCCTCTCAAATGGTGGAAATGTTGCTATGAGATGGCTGAATGTCACCTTGAAAGATGACATTCGCTTCTAATCACTATGAGAATTGTTTTTGAGCAAACTACTATTTATGAGCGAGCGTACGGGCCATTTTGCTGTATGTACAGTTTGTATGTATGTGTGACTGTGTGTGTGTGTGGCTGTATGTTTTGATTTATTTACTGCCTGGGGTAAAAGTCTCACATAACACAGTGCCTGAAGGCACATTTTAGACTGTAGAAGCAGAGACACTTGAGGTTTTTTTAGACACATTGCTGTATTGATACTCCAGGCCCACACAAACAGTTACATGTCATCCCCTTGTGCTTCTCCTCTCCCTTTTTTCTCCTCACTGTACTGTCTAATAAAGTAGAAACACCTTCAAAACACTTGGTGTCACCTTAGAAAACAGCTGCATTACATCTACAGTGTTTTTATAGTGCTGTGAGTAATCCCAGTGTCCATCGCTGCTGTCTGGGAGCTTCCAGTGTCTATTTCTCCCTTCTCGGGGGTAGAGGAGGGCTGCTCAGCTGCCAGCCGAGGTCATCGCACTTGTTTTTATCTGGGCTAGAGCTGTGACAGGCTTGTACTTTAAAAATCCTGAAGACGAGCCCTGTAGAGTAACTCACAGCGAGAGCAAAAAGACACGCACGCCGCCGGGTTGTCCTTTGAGGTACCAGTAATTAAATCCCAAACTTTAAATCCCAAAGAGACACTTCCTGATGTCTTGGGGATAGACGGCGTGCAGGAAATGTGGATGTCAGAAGTTAAAGGCAGTTGTAAGAAGGAATGAATATTTCATGTACAGTGTGGTGTGTTTGATCATAAATGTCAGTGTCACCCTTTATGGCGCATTTAGCATCTTCTTATGGCTCATTAATGTGCCAGACGGCTCAGTGAACACCGCAGCAGCATTTGGTTTAATTATCAGGAGGCACAGGATAATCTGTCAAGATGACTGATTTGGACATGTGCTCCTCTTGCTGGATATATTTGGTATCTGCAAGCAGTAAAATGTACAGTTCATGTATCGCTCTACTATGCTTTGAGATGAATTCATCTCTTTACCTCTTTCACTCGTTTAATTTATGGGTGCTTCGTTCTCCTCTTTGGATAAGTGCAAAGTTGTAAGAGAGCCCTACCTTGCAAACCGTCTCCCACTGACATATCTGGTGTTGCCTGGCAACCACTTAGCATTTTTGTGAAGGATACCCTTATGCCCGTATTCAAAAAAGCACGGTGAAGGCTAAGTTTCTTGAACTCCTACTGTGGGTGTTTGAATACTGAATACATTATGTTTCTCACCAAACACCGGGAGGAGCATCGCAGCGCAACTCTTCAGCCAACAGTTTCCAAGAAGGCAGCGCACACTCGTTCTCACTGGCTGCAGAGAGAAAGCAGAAGCACAGGATTACAGAGATTACACACAGTTAAGAGTGGTAGTTTAACTTTTTGAGAGAATGAGATCAATAGGCTGTAATGCCTTGAGGGTGGTTTGAAAATGGAGTGTAAAGCTAAATGGAGTCAAATGGATGCTGTGTAACTGAAAGGTCATTTGCTGTCTTGTTGCTTGAAAGAGCTTGTTGGAATCGCTGCAAGTTAAAACACAGGATTCATGTTTCATCTCTAACGCATGCAGATAACATGTAGCGCAAAGATTCTTTTCTCTCTATGTACTGTGGTCCAGATGTTGTAGCTGTGACAAAATAAATTACATATATTTCATTTAATTACATATATTGGTTTCCTGCAAGCTGTGACACGCTCCCTTTCCTGCCATTATTGTCAAACTCCCCAAAATGACTTGAAAAATACAATTTAAATGACATTTAACGTAATTATATTATAATTTTTTACACAACATCAACATTTTTGATAAGTAGCCCTTAAATTAGTCTTTTAAAGGCTGGGACATTTTAGAAAAATAAACTTCAGTGCTGTAATGGAAACACTGCTTCCAAATTACTTCAAATACACTACCGTTCAAAAGTTTGGGGTCACCCAAACAATTTTGTGTTTTCCATGAAAAGTCACACTTATTCACCACCATACGTTGTGAAATGAATAGAAAATAGAGTCAAGACATTG
>JAVQJL010051678.1:0-15780 GCA_036024295.1 Nannoperca obscura
ACACACACACACACACACACACACACACACACACACACACACACACGAACATTCAGTTATGTTTAAGGGCAGAATACAAGTAGAAAGGATTAATGTTCCGACTTTGTTTTGGGGTGAGGTTGGAGATAACAGAGCTGTACATTTCACTGAAGGAAATACTCATCAAACGGACCATTCATTTCTAACAACTTCAAGAATACGTCTAGTTGCAAAATAATATAAATAATATTACAGTTTTTTATGCTTTGCTAGGCTACGATTTGAGTGTTACAGTCCCCAGAAACAGCAGTGACATTATTTGTATAAAACGACGACCGTATGTCGTTATGTTATATTTTATTATGTTGAAAAAAATAATTGAACTTGCTGTGTGCTTGAAATCACGCATTTACAGGTTCCATGCAATAACCCTTTCTCGTCACATCCCACTTTTTATCTCCTATGTTGGACATTTGTTAAAATCATTATGTTGGATTTATATTTTAAATCTGTCAGTGGATGTGTGACATCAGGCCGAACAAAAGAAATGATGGCTGAAAACCGACAAAAAAGTCAAAAGTCGGGCTCTCCATCAGGCTGACCACCTTCGCTTCATAGTTAAGGCCTCTTCTGAAAGATCTGGTCCTGTTTGTTAATGCGGACGCTGACTTCAGCCTCCAGGGAATTACGTCATATGTCTCTGGTGCTCTCCTGGGAGAGTGAGATGAAACCACTATCCCAGCGCAAAGCAGACGCACCATTACGCAATAAGGCCAAACTGGAAACGCGGCTTCAGCTTTTACGCATGAATGTACTGCCCCCGAAATCAGAGTTAATACGGACAGTGTCGTTTTTATAGGAAGTGCCTAGGTACATTTTTTATATGAAACATTCTTAGGCATCCTCTCGCACATCTAATTCGTACAACACAGCACCCACTGACACATCATTTCGATATTAGACATTTTATCATGAGGGGTGTGTAAAAATGTGATTTCTGAGTAACTAATCTAATTGTATTTCAGCATTCTGAGAGAGTTCAAATGTACTCCATGCGCACTCATTTTAGTCTCAGTTTGTCCATGCGTTGCCATGGATATTAGTGTGCCATAAGCTACCATAAAAAATGCAAGGAAATCTCTCTTTATATATATATAATATAATATCAATTAATTCCCTTAAAATGTACGACAGTGGGTGTCATGAAGAAATAAAATCCTCTTTAAATTGTTTTCTCACTAATTCTTCTGTCTTAGCCCCCCTGCATTTTCTCAATGGGGAAAGCTGCTCGTGCGCCCCGGAGCCACTTGTTGATGGCGCATAAAGTTGGGGCTTTTGAGAAGTTAAATATCCCGGAAAGAACACAAGTTAGTATCTCAAGGGCTTCACAGGGACAAAAGACCGGCGCCTTAGCACCATATGCTTAATGGCTACAGCCGTCCAGCCTTTATTAAAGGCAAAAAGTGCTCCTTTAAAAGTTGGAAAGGCTCCTTTATTTGAGTTAGATGGAGCACTTGCGCACAAAACCAGAAGCGCGCATTGCCATTGACTCGCCCCCTTTCTCTTTCTTTCAGGAGTCTGAAGCGGCCACCGTCATCGCCCGTTTCACTCCAACATAAGCTTTTCATCACCCGGCTTTGTTCTTGGTGAAAGTAATGCTGCGAATCAAAGAGATGACAATATTTTCCATCAGCTTGGAGACCCTGGACAAGAGCCCTCGAGCTCTGGCAAAAATCAGGGCCGGTTATTCATCCTGTCACTCCGCACCTGTGGTCCCGCATTCAAAGTATACAAACCTGTCCCTATTAACATTAATTATTCACAAACAACACAAAGGCTGAAATAGAGCAGGTTGAAGTCTGTTTATGGCTCCTAAATGTTTTATTCCTCTGAAGATGTGCCCAAAGCTTTTTTTTCTCTCCCTCGCTCGCCACCGAGTGCCCGTCTCTCTTTCAGCCTTGAGTAGCCCTACAGTTTGGATTCTACAATCGTAGCATCTGCTTAATCTTGCGGATGAAAATATGACACAAAACATAGCTAACAGGGGATTTGTGAATCCCGGTAATTAGTGATCAACGCGGGAAACAATGGTGCAGGATGGTGAGAGCCGTATGGTTCCGGGGGCACCCGGGACAGTTTGCTCTCTTAAGCGCCAGGTGATGGCAAGAAAATTGTCGTTCTGAGGAGGAGAACACACCAAATCCACCTCCTTTCTTTCTTTGAAAAAAAAAATAGAAGACATAAATTTAATTGGCTTATCAAGGCGCGGCGAAAAGACCTCGCTGTTAATTGGATGGACGCGCACAAAACAAACGCAGGGACGTGTTTAGCCTGGCTGGCCCGCGCTGCGCTTTCAGCCCGGTGTCACGTCATTGAAAATGTGTTTTATTATTGCAAAACGTAATGCTTTACAGTTGCCATATTGTGTCCTGGACAAAGGCTGATGGAACATTAAAGACACGGAAAACGGTGCCAACCCGTCTCGAAGACACGACTAGGGCCTCTCTCTTTGCTTGCTTTAAGGCAGCTGCTGTCCAGGGACTCAGGCGCAAGGACATGAAAAGAGACAAAGTTTGAACTACCAGGTGCATCCCCGGAGAAGACGGCGGAGACCGATCTGTCGCAGCGGGAAAAAGACTCGCCCATAAAGATGTAATTTAGATTGGATGGTCACATCTGAAAGAAAAGAGCGCACGGGAAGGGAGAACGGTCCCAGCTACCTCCCCTCCTGCCACACAGCTCCTCCTGCAGCCTCCTCTGTCACTTAACCCAACCGAAACCTGTTGGTTACAAGCGGCTCATCAGCCACCCTGTCCCTGCAAAACAAATCTGAGCGTCCGGGCGCCGGCATGGCATGAAGCTACAAGTCTGGACAGGTCAGATTCACATCTGGCACATTGATGCCATGTTGGAGAGGGGAAAAACGGGAGTCAGACGTATTAATACTGACTGCAGGGGCTGTATTTCCGCAGCGAGATAATCTGCAAATCAAGCCAATGTGCTGTTGTAAGGCGTCTCCCCCAGTGCACTGACATACGGCCTTAAAGCAGATTTGACAGCATTAGAGGCGATACAATTTCTCTTACTTTCTTCTCTGCCGAGCTGTTTAACTAAAGCTTCACACCTCCACTGATGCTTTCTCAATCATCGCAGACGTTTCAGACCTGGTGGCTCTTTTCTTTATCACTTGTTTCAGCCATATATACAAACCAATACCTATATTCATAGCCGCTGATGCGTAAAGGTGCTAAACGTGCCATCATCATTAAGCCATTAAGACATCAAATGCCCCAAAACAGAATGACTGGATCGCGGCAAAACTCTCCAATTAAAAGCCGTACTGTGCCCATTAATAGACCCACATGTCCTCAATAGTGAACTGGGAGGAAAATGTGGGATTTAATATTTAATATTGATAATTTATGATTGTAATTACACTACCATCTGACACGCCTGGGAAAACATTCATTAAAATATTGAAACCCTTCAAACGTGTCATATTACAATTCAACTGAAATGTATTTTATTGGTTAAAGCAACCGAGCTTGGCAATAAATGTATGGTATATCCAAGTAGCCTTTGAGTTCTTTGATTAGTAAAATAATAACTGAATTACATTTCAATAGAATAGAATTGATACCTGCTGTCATAGTATTTATATGTTGGAGCACGTTTGTAAAGGAAATCGATCTAGTGACATCATAGTCCGCTTTAAAGGAAACTGCATATATACTGCGTACATACTGCTGCACGGAGGAGTGTGAGTGTGAAGTCCTGCATATTTAACTGATGATGGTGAGTAAATGCATAATATCAGCAATAAAATGTATTAATGCCAACTTTAAAGAATGTCCATAGTGCTTTGAACCTTTTAGAGCCAATCTGCTTATTTTAATCTAGAGGAATGCACGAGTTTCTAAATGACAGCAGCCGTCAGGTAAAAGTAGTGCGTATTCCATCAGGTGATAGTATAAAGTGTCACAGAAGGAAAAGTCTTGTGACTGGCTTTCTGCTGAACTACATTTAGAGCCTAGAAACGTGACTGTAACATACCTTTAAGTTGCACCTCTATGGAAGAGCTTTGCAAGAATTGCAACTTTGTCCGAATTTCAAACATAAGACTGTAATCTCTGAATTGTTTCCCACTCTCTGAAATATGACTGAATTCAGATCTTAATTTCAGAACTCTGGCTATTATCGTTTTTCCCCCCCTCGGTGTTCAATTGAATCTCAGAATTGTCTTCTCCATCCTCGCGGCCCTGTCACGCTCTGTGTTCAGAGTAGCTCTCTGTCGGTCTGCCCGGACAGCATAGTGTAGGTATGAAGGCGCACTGGCTGTGTGTGTGGTGAATCAGGGGCCTTTGAGCTCAGCGCCCAGCCTTTCCCAACCAAATCACCGCTTGGCGTGGCCCTCCAATGTCCAGGCCATAGTGAGAACTAAAGGAAATTAAACCTGTCAGACATTAAATGGTCGTGTCCTTGCCAAGCCCGTAGTCGGAGTGACAAGATAGTCTGGAGTATTTCAGCCTGTCCTTTCCGCTTGGCTGCGACCGCACCAAAGCATGTTGACAGGCGCTCTGCGCTCCTCACACTAAAAACCATCAACTGCACAAAGGCGCCAAGGTGCAGGAAACTACAATGCTACCTCTGTTTTAAACCCCGGCTCTGCTGCCGAACAATCTAAGTGGAACCGGCCCTCCTGCCAAAGAGACGAAGCTGCCCAGCATTGACTCGCTAACATTTGACTTTCTAATGGATGTAATAGGATTACATGCTGCTGTCGCGCTGGTAATGAGGAGCGGACAGACAGTCTGCTGAGGAGGGAGAGAGAGGGACAGTAAAACACTGGAGCTCCCTGAACCTTTAAATATATCACGTTCAAAAGCATCCCAACATTCTGGCTGAAAAAACAAACAATAAAAACAATACAAACAAAAAAACATTAGCATCATGATGAATAGCAATATGAGCTAACCCACCTGTTGTGCCGAGGGGGGGTGGGGGGTGGGGGGGTAAAATCCAAACTTCTCGATACAAGCGGCCTCGCAGCAGCGCAGCAGCGTCTGCTCAGCCTTGTGTTGGAAATTGTCGGGCCCTCCTGGTTCATATATGCGGCAGTGTGTTGATGTTGTGGGGGGGAGGGGGGACACATGTTGGAGAGATGCCGCTACCACGGGAAAATCTGTCCCGGCAGCACCTGGCAGCACAGAGCAGCATTCAACAGCCTCCCAGCATACTGGTGCACGCCCGCGTGCGCTTTACACAGCACGTTCAGCTGCTGTGGGTATACAGTGTCTTCTCATTAACATACAATTAGCATTTTGATGTCACAATATTGGGATAGCTATTAGTTTGGGTTAACCGACTAACTGGTCAACGACTGGCGGGGATGCATCTTCTATCGTGCGTGTACTCACTTTAAAAACACTGATAATAATAATGTGTTGATATGAGGCATAATAAGATACCCCATTCATCCAGCTGCTACCAATCACATGAGTGTTTTATAGACATTCATTATTTGAATTTGATAAACTTATACTGACTTAAAAGAAAAGCAGGTTTTGATCGGATCGCCTCATGATGAAGAGCTGATGATGAAGCAGGCTGGTGATAAACAGATGAGCACAGTGTGTCAAGAACCAACAACGGAGATGTTGTATTTTGTTTCAGGATGATAAACTTCGCTGTTAGTCTGACACAAAGGCCCAGGAGCTTTCAGTCACATCGCGTGGACTTCATCAGCGGTTTTCTGAGTAGCTACTAATTAAATCTCCCACTTATTGAGAAAAAGCTTGCGCTAAGAATATATGTCAAACTGTTTCGAAGGTCAATAATGAAGCGGCATGCTTGTTGTTCGAGTGTTATGGGAGCTGAACATCTTATTTCTTATAGATTTTTAATATTGTTATCTGGTCAGAAACAGGTCGAAAACAGAAACATAAAGTTTTATCAATAAGTGCTTTTATTTGCAGAGTGAATATAAATATGAATCATTGTACAACAATATAATTTATTTCTCTCATTCATTGCAATTAAATTAAAACATATATTACCGCTTGTAAAAAAATAAATACATGATTGCCAGTTGCCTGAATTACTCAAATAAAATTATCAACGTGATAAAACTATTTACAACATTGAATACAATATCGGAAACTGTACATAAACTCACATTTTTACAATGCGCCTTAAATCAAGTGCACATTAACATACATTAACATAATCCACTCTACAGTCTTCACATTTACAATGTGCGTTTTACAGGACAAGTCCGGAGGACTCTGGTGTCCTTGTTTAGGCCACAAGGCCGAAAGGAGGCTCGTTTTCAATGTCGGTGTGGCCCGGTTTGTTGTGCAGTTTTCGGGGGTCCTCCGGTGTCCAAACCTTGGCGGTTCGGATGATGTTCTGCTCCCGGAGTTGCTTTTCATCCGCCCAGGACAGAGAGTGACCGGCCAGAGGAGGCAGACCGTAGTCCGGGTCGCTGGGAGAGGGAGACCCTGGGGAAAGAAAAGGAGAACGATTAATACATTACATTATCATTGTTTTGTTTTGTTTTTGTTTTCATCGTCTTCACCAAAATTCTACGACCGTGCAGGCTCGCACACATCCAAATCATCGCGTGCGTAAAATCTCTGGACAAGAGATGCTTAGAAACACAGTTGTTTTTACGAACTTTAGTCTGCATCTTTTTCACTAAGACTAATGCATCACGTCTGGAAAAGAAAAAGAAAGTTGAATTGAGAGATGTTTAAATGGACCTACTTGTTCCTCTGTGGCAGATAATGACCTTCTTGGGTTGCGCGTGCGTCTCGCTGCTGGAGTTTCTAATGGGCAGATCAGACTGTACGAGCTCGGCGAGGAAGTTGATGTAGCCTATGGCGAGCCGCAGAGTGTCCACCTTGGACAGTCTTTTCTCGTAGGGCAGGGTCGGGATGTGGGAGCGGAGCCCCTCGAACGCGTCATTGATGGACTGCATCCTCCGCCGCTCCCTGACGTTGGCCGCCTGCCTCAGCTGCTGCATCTCCATCTCAGATCGCATCCGCCTCCTGCGCTTCAGTAAAGGCCCGCCGTGATGGCCCATGTGAGGGGACAGGTCCGGGGTGCTGTCGGCGCAGCCGTACGAGAAGGTGGAGGACGAGGAGGAGAAGGACAAGTTGCCGATGTCGTAGTCTCCATTGTGAGGTGCTGCTCTGCTGCCGCCGTCTTTGCTGTAATAGTCTTGGAAGTGACTGGTGAGGAAGTCGACGTCGTCATCCAAAAAGTCATCAGTGTCCAAGTGTCCGTCTCTCGAGGACTGGTCGGTGAAAAACTCGTCATCGTCGAAATACGGAGGGGAGGAGAAAGAGTCGAGTCCGGAGAAAGGGTCCAGCACACTGTCCATCTTTGTCTTTCTCCTGCAGTAACAATGGCACGTTGTTGCTGCTCTCGGTCAACAGTTAGTTTTAGTTGAAGAACCGGCACGCGAGGTTTCTTTAAAGCGACATCCACGGTCGCGTGCCGTTTGCCAGGAGTGCCAACCAATCACAGCTCGGTCCGCGAGGCGCACCTCGAGATAGTCACCCAGGAGACCACGCCTCCTCTCCTCCACTGTTTGAACGAACGTCTCAGCTCCGCACCGGCGGCTCTCCTGTATCCGACTCCGTTTACACGTCATAGTTTCAGATGGTTTCAGATGGTTTCTGTGACAGGTTTGAATGAATCCTTCCCATGAAGTGAAGAGACTGAGTCTTCTGTTCCTTACAGCGTCATGACACATAGTGGCACAATATAACATTGGCCTATTAGGTGTTCTGTTGTTCTATTGCGAATGAGTGTATGTTAGATTAAAACGAGTCAACGTGAGCTCGCAGTTGTCCGTCTCCAACGAAGAAAGAGCCACGTTAAGGCACGTTACAGGCTGGAGATCATCCCCCTAACACACTGTAGATGCAACGAGTTCAACCTGAAGGATGCGGATCATTCAAGCCGTTCACTCATAATTACTCAGAACATAACGTGGACATCGAAAAGCCGTGTTATGTTCAGACCATTTTAGTC
Organism: Nannoperca obscura; assembly: GCA_036024295.1. NCBI lineage: Eukaryota > Metazoa > Chordata > Actinopteri > Centrarchiformes > Percichthyidae > Nannoperca > Nannoperca obscura. The sequence continues at coordinate 8,020 of JAVQJL010051678.1, forward strand.
GCTTATCCTAATTGATCATATTTTTCTTTTTCTTTTACCATTCAACCCTCAGGTAAACTGCGGAAATGACTGGAACAGCAGACGGACACAAAGGCGGAGTTTGAATTGTCCCCTGGGGGGGGGCAAACATTATTTAACAGACGTCAGTAGGCTACACAGTCCGACTATTGTGTGGCGTGTTACACATATACACACAGCACCAGAAGAGCGTGAATAAAACGAACAAAGAAAACAAATGAGTTGATACTATATAGTTGATTCATATGATTCATTTTACACGTACCTTCAGCGGACACATATATCAATTATATCCAATCCCAGTTATAGGCTTGTAAAATATGTGCATTAAATAACCAGTGTCCTACCTGGGGTAGAAGTAAACGTCCCGCTTCCTTCTCAGGTGATGTTATGTCGTCCTCATGTGAAGGCGTTGTAACTGTTGATTAAACTGTCCTTATTGAACGTTCTAGAAATCGCTGTATGTCCATAATTTCTGCTTGTAACAGAAATTCAGTGAATTCACACAACAGAAGGAACTCGCATGTAATGTCACATGACTGCTCAAAAATTATTTTATTTTTTTACAAAACCAAAATAATAGAATTCATATTAATTTCTTACAATTATTTTATTTTTTGCATTATAAAACTCCGCCGACCAAGTTGGAATAACCCTGGTAACTCCTCAGATTATAGCAACAGGTGTGGCTAAAAACAATCATGTTCAGAGGACGAGGGGTCTCCCTCAGAGCTCTACAGTACCGTGCAATTGTATAATTATTGTAAGTATTAAGCGTCTATGTTTATACCACATCCTGCAATATTGCCAATCAATCAAATGCTCCAAAAAAATCTGAGATTCAATCTAAAAGGAAATGGCTAAAATATTTATATTTCTAATATTTGTAGTGTGTGTTTAAGATCTTGGTTTTCCAGACAGGGATTATACAACAGGTATACTTTGGATTGTACAGCATTTCTCTTGAATGGAAACCGAGATGATCCTGAAGCAGTGCAGAATGTCAACATGTTGCTCTTCCTCTCCCACCTGAAGGACTCCTGAGAGCAGTCCGCCTGCTGATCTGTACCTCGCTTCTTTATTCAACAGTAAGTGGGCAGCGCTGCTGCTGCCAGAAATACATGCACCAGCAGAGTGGTCGATGCGCCACTTGTGCCAGCCAGTGGGATTTTGATTGGGAGAACTGGTTGAAAAATAAAAGCACAGTGGTGGTCCTCGGAGCGCGCGCCACTCTGACACCTCACGCGACACATTAACGCTCCACGGTATACTAAAGGAGACTGCCCACCGGTCTAAGTACGTATCTATTCAGTCCCTTCATTGAAAGGACTCACTTTGTTGTGCAGAGAAAATGGACCATTACAGGGCCAGGCTGGGTGCGCGCGCACCGCGTGTGTGTGTGTGTCGGCGGTGGGATAGAAGGCTGCAACACAGGCCGTGGGAAGAAGGCCATTTGCGTCCCCATGGCCAGTCAATGAAACATGTCGCGTTTGAAATGAGGCTTGTGTTCCTGTCTACATAATGAAGCTGTAGCTGGGAGCCGCATGCCTCAAAAAAGACACACAATACACGCACGTCCCGGTACCAACCAGGTGCTGAACACAACACCAAACCCTGTCAGGACCCTGCAGGACTGCGCATTAAACCATCAATGCCTCCTATCAACTCTATGGAATCTCTTCGACCTTTGTGCTGCCATTACGTTGTGACAGTGGTTGAAAATCATGGAGCCAGTGATTAAGTAATTAAACGAGTGACAGAGAGCTCTAACCAGGCAGGAAGAGCTGGTCCCCGGTCCCTACACACTGACTGAGGCAGCGTGGAAAATGATTCAGTAGACACTAGGCGGTAATGTTGACGCTGCCTGTGAAAGTTATTGTTAAATCTTTTTTCCGCTGACCTTGTGGATAATTGTTCTTATAATGGTTCCATCATTTTAACATACTTGTAAAGATCCGTTTATTTTGATCTAACTTTGTTCAGGTTTGCCGTCCCTGATTTTAGTTGTTTGTCTGAAAAGTGTTCTTGGAACTGCACAACACTAGAAATTAAAAGAAGCTGATTGCGATGAGGACGTGGTTCACACATGCAGGATACAGTTCGCAAAAAACTGCTTTAAACACAACCTGACATGAACGTTTACACCATCGCAACGAACGCAATACATTATTATTCCATTTATTAACATTTTATTGATTTCATTGTAATATACCAAATGGCTGTCTCTTTCTGTCGTTATGAAAACTACATAATAAGTATAGGTTATAGTAAGTAGTATAGTATACAATCCCTACAGTCAAATCTCAGAATGGGATGTGTTTCAAATACCATCAGCTGTCATGCTTTGCAGACAGAATCCAGTGTAACAACATGATTTCCTTTGGTTACTGTCTCTCCTCATCTCAAGCTCCCATGGTGAATAAAATGACCTCCCATAAATGTTATGTCAGGGTGGAGATGTTGTCTGATGAAGTGGGAACCAAACATGTGAAGGTGCTAAAATAATGTCTCTGTCTGTCAGTTATTCTCGGGTCCCTCTTTCATTTCACCGTTATCACTAAGGCAACAGTGCGTGTGTGTGTTTGCACTGACGTGTTAGAAACGTGTGTGCGTCCCACCCCTCCCTTTGCTGCAAACCAGATGATAATTCGGACCGTGCAGGTTTTTAACGCGCCGTGACCGCGCGCTCCACGCCATCTCATTGATGAACGCGCTGTCATTTTGAACGGGCCGACCTGCGCGAGCGGAGCAAGTGTTTCGGTTCCCATGCAGTCCCTCGGTCTGCAGCATGCAGCAGGCTGGACGGTGCATTAAAACTGGCCACACCGGTCACGCCAGGGGTGGTGGTGGCGGGTGTGTATAAGGACACACACACACAAAACAAAAACAGAATCAAATGAATAAAAGTAAAAAAAACACACCATGCACACACACACACACACACACACACACACACACAGTTGCCTGTTGGTGGGCTTAATTCGTAGGTCGGGCCTCAAACAAGTGAAGACGAAAGAAAGAAATACAATCAAATGATTTTCTTGCAAATAACAGGCTAGTTAATAACAATTGATCACTATCTCTTTATTATGACACAATCAGTCATATTTTACTGAATAATTAATAATCACGAGATGCTAATATCAATCATATGTAAAGTCTCATCATTGTGACCGTCTTTATGCAAGATACCCTGTTCATTATTTTCTTTATCTTGTGCTGCCTTTAAGTCAACCTCCATAAAAAAAGAGGAAATACTTTACTTGCTAATACTTACCATTTACTTCCACTTACAACATTTAAAACATTCAATATAAAAATACTTAAAATAAAAATATACATACAAATAATTGTATATAATATAATATAAAAAACGCATAAGAATACAATATGACATTATAATTATTAGTGTACAAATACATGTTTTATTGATTTATTCATATCCAGATGGAAAGAGGCTTTGCTAATATTATTGGCAACACTTTATTTTAAGAGTCTGTAATTTCCAAATGTCCATTTTCTAAAAGATTCTCTTAAGTTGTCAATAAAGAAGGATGTCATTTTATACTAATTATAGTAAATAGTAATTTCCTTGAAAATAATTTAATATTTCGTTATTCAGTTATTACTGATTTTTTATTTCAAACATTATATTCTTCATATATTGAATAATATATATTGAATTGTTTACAGAACTTTAATTCAAATGTGCAAAAATAATAAATCTGAACACTATTTTCTGTATAAGAACAAAGTCACACAATTCTTTTCAGATAATTGAAACTTTCAGGAAACAAATCTGAAATGATGGACCCATCAAATAAAGCACTGTTCCTGAGCCACAGTAGCAGGAGGAGTTTGACTCATCACAGTTTCTTTCAAAAGCCATGAATTTTCTTTTCTTCCATGTCTCTTATTTCAGCCCCTAAATGTTTGTTTTCAGTTTCCCCGGGAGGGTGGCCCCAGTGCCCATGAGCACCTTGTCAGTCAGGAACTGGAAGAGGAAAACCAGAAAGTGAACTACAGCAGACAAACGTGTGGAATCAGAGCTGGAGCTAATCCTCCCACAGTGATTCAGTGGTAATCCCTGTAATCTCTGGCTGCAGGGGATTATCCATCTGGATGACTACAACAAATTAAAGGGATTTAATCAACAGTAATTTAACAACTGGATTCGATGCATCTTCAACCCTCACCGTAACCTTTGCTTGTTGGCCACTTGAAGGCAGCTGCATTAAACTCATTCTAGGTGTAGAGCTTTTTTGTTACATTCATAACATCATGAAAAGTTTAGTTTTCTCACATTTCACACTTGTCGGCAGCTACAGCATTTTAACACTAAACAAATGAAAAATAAATAAAAGGTGATCTCCTTCAAAGCAAATGGAAACTCATTTTGACTGGTAGGAGACATAAAGCCCAGCCTCCAGTGTCAAAGACAAAAGCCTTGTACACCACCTTGACTTCTACACCCTTAGTTTTCACTGAACCATAAGAATGCATGTCACACTTCTTCCTGCTATCAACATAGACACAGGTGGTTGTAAGCTGTTTGGCCAAATGCCTGTCTTTCTTCCAAAGAGGACTGTCTCCTGTGGGCTGCCGTATCCCCTCAGCCTAATGACAGAGATAAAAGGAGGTCTTGAACTGATAACTAATGGACTTTGACTGGAACAGCAAACTGCACTGAAGCAGAAACCCCTATCTGAAGCAGCCCTAAGCACCATCATTCTTACACACCTGTTAGCTGAACATAGGTGCACTCTCATAAACCTTCCCTGTCTGCCTGTGTCTCTGTCCCACACACTCACAGACACACACATCCACTCACTAAAGAAAGCGGGTCATAGGGCGTCAGCGTGTGAGCTGCTGCGTTAGCACTGGGGAGGCCTGGGAATCCCGCCACATGCAGGCGAGACGTGGACAGCGCACGGACAGACGCCGCTCTTTGTAGAGGAGAATGAGTGTGCGCTGCTCGTTCACGTCAAGGGCACTACACCCGTGTTCCAGGTTAACTTTGCCAAGAACTGACAGGCTCATCAGGACGCATCAAATAATAGTCAACACAAGCTAGGTTTATTTGAAAATCACCACTTTCTGTTGCAGAATGCTTTACATCTGTACAACATACAATACCACACGTAGAACCCGAGTTAAAGACAAAATGCCCCAATAAAGTTTATCAAGGGACCAACGACACAACACACACACACACACGTTTATATTACACAGTCAGTTCCACCAATATACACTATTGATATACAGTTCTTTAGGTCCAGTTAGCTAAAAGTACTGCAGTCTAATGTCTAAACAGTCCTGCAATAAAACCTGGTCCATTATTCTCTGTTCATACTCTCTGCTTATTTCAGTCTTAGTGTGAGAGGAAGACCTAAACCAATTCTAATTCTTGTGTCAAAGTAAATTGTACTGACTAAAAGACAATTTCATTTACAGATCAGTGACTCAACAGCTTCATAGGTTTTACAGGTAATTAGTATTAATTTGTGCTAAAATATTTCTCATTGTATAAAAAGACTTCTGTATATAAACAGTAAGTAAATTCATGACCAAATGAAACCTAAACTTTACTTTTCTGGTCCAGTTGCATGTTCATTGCCTTGCTCAAGGACTCCTTGACAGTAGCTGTTGGAGGTACTGCAGATACTAACCTGGCATTTTGAGATTCAGTCACTATTCCACCTCTTTAACCTCTAAACATACACCCCCTCATGGTGAGAGCAAAACTCCCCTCCCATTTCCTTTCCCCTGCAAGATGTGAAACATAAACACCACAGAAGTCTGTATTATAATCCTTAAAAGTCCTTGAGGGTGTTAGCTGGGGTGGGTGGGTTGCTAGGAGGGATGAGAGCGGGGTTCAGGGGGTGGGTGGTAATTGACTCATCTACTGCTGGCTCTAATTGATTTGGGCGTTAATCTGATGGCCCCAGACTAAGAGCCAGGCTAATATGAGAGGAGACTGGAGAGAGTCCAGCTCTGCCCGGGGGCTGTTGACGGCTGCAGGGAGGATTGGAGAAGATTAACAGAGATTTCGGAGCGTCCTGCAGGAGCAACTCAGCTGAACTGCTTGTCTGCCTGTCTGTCAAAGAACAAGACGGGGTCAGGGTCTGGGCTAAGTGGTATATGCAAATGTGGACACATTAATTACATTAAAGACAGAGTATTGTTGGCAGTGATTTGGGAAAACTGTGGGCTTCCAGGAAGCTACCATGTCTCCTGAAGGGCTCCCATGTGTTAGTGAGGAGGTTCTGGAGCTCCTTCACTGGGTTTCATAAGGGTCTTTTACTGAGCTCCAGGTGTCTTTACAGAGTAGGGACTACAGATCTTGGACTAGGTACAAAGGGGATTTAAAAGTCCTTGACAGGGTTGTAGGAGTCATTGACTGGGGTCTATGGTCCTTCACTGGGATCAAGGGTCCTCGACTGTATGTTGGAGGTACATGACTGAGTTCATTGTACCTGGTGGCATGAGTTACTGTGTGTAGAAAAATGAGCCAACCCCAGTGAACATTGGTACAGTCTATGTGCTGCTTTCAGTTCAGTCAGCTCAGGGGTGTTTATTGATGTCTGCCACAGTGTCCTTTTAGATAATGTCAATGGAGGCCTTACAATTGGTGATTTCAAATACTACACATAGTGACTTTAAAGACACATATAGACATTATTGATGAATATGTAACATCAAATTAGTGCTTTAAAGATGAATATATTACCCTTTCTTTTTTTTTTTTACAGTTAGTGCCTTGAAATACCTACAAAGCAATTAAATGATTGGAATAGAATGGAATTTCAACTTTTATTTGGGGGAAGCACAAACCAACGATTAGATTTCAGACATTACTAACTACTTAAGGACAAAGGTGGAATGGCTTTACTCTGCTTAGAGGATTATTATAGAACAGTGCAGTTGCACTTTCTGGTTTGTTGGTGTGATGTGATGTAAAAGGAAAGGACTTCTCAGAGAATTTGGTCCATATTGACATGATAGCATCACACAGCTGCTGCAGATTTGTCGGCTGCACATCCATTATGCTAATCTCCCGTTCCACCACATCCCAAAGCTTCTCAATTAGATTGAAATCTGGTGACTGTGGAGGCTGTTTGAGTTCAGTGAACTCATCATCATGTTCAAGAAACCAGTATGAGATGATTTGGTTCTGCTGTACTAAGGGGCCAATAGTGTACCAAGAAATATCCCCCACACCATCACACCCCCACCAGCAGCCTGAACCGTTGATACAAGGCAGGATTGATCCGTGCTTTCATGCTGTTTACACCAACTTCTGACCTGACCATCCGAATGTTGCAGCAGAAATGGAGACTCATCAGACCAGGCAACGTTTTTCCTTGTTCTATTGGCCAGTTTTGGTGATCCTGTTTAATTGTAGCCTCAGTTGAGTGACACCCGGTGTGTCTTCTGCTGCTGTAGTCTGTTTGCTTCAAGGTTCCACATGTTTTGTGTTTTGATGCTCTTTTGCAGACCTCTGTTGTAACAAGTGCTTATTTGAGTTACTGCTGCCTTTCTATCAGATCTAAAGTTCAAATTCACTTTAATCACCTTTCTTCCCCATTCTGATGCTTGGTTTGAATTATTGAATAATAATAATAATTAAAGCTGCAAGCAGCGTTGAAGGGCCCTCGCCAACGTGTGCAGGTCGGGGAGTGCTGCGGTCGAGGCGGGCGGCGGTCCGGGCGTGCTGCAGCCGCCGCCGGAAGCGTTGGAGAA
>JAVQJL010051691.1:0-15508 GCA_036024295.1 Nannoperca obscura
TATTCCAAAAACGGTGTGTTTTTCATCCTTATGCAAATGGAAACATAAGCCGCCGGGCCCCCATAAACTGGGGGTTGAAAAAACGCCCCCCCCCCCCCCCCCCCCCTCCTTCCCCAAGCACGATATTTAGTTTCACCCCAAAGCGCGCACACAGTTATCACCTTTGTGGCGACCTGAAATGGACACTTAGGACACTGTTGCTCTGAGGTCCAAACCACAATAATTGAGCTCCCTGAAAACAGACACGTCTTTCTGAGACTGTTTTCATCGGGCCTCCTCGTAGGAAAACAATCGACAATAGGTCGCCCATGGATCTCGTGTGGCCGATTGATCAAGATAGAGCAGTGCCGGTTTGTTCTTCAGAGCCGGTGTTTGAGTTTGTGCTTGGGGGAGATCCAGACAGATTAGCGAGGGTGACAGGGAAGCTGGAGAGCCAGCCAGGGCTGGAGGTGCAGCTGGCATTGCGAGCCAGTGTTTCCTTTTTTCTCCCCCCCTGTGTTGGCCCACAGACTTCCTTCAGCCACTGTTTAATCAGCGATTAGGACTGCTTCAGACGGGGCTCGCTCGTCTCGTGTGACAGTACACGTCGGGTGGAAGGATTGCTCGTCTTATGCGGACAATAGGAGTGTAATCATGAAAAGAAGTGACTTGACTGCTTTTCCACTAGACCCCCCCCCCCTACTTCAAGTGAAATGTTGTTGTTATGGTATCTCACTCTGTCCATTAGCGACGTGCCCGTGAGGTACATACCATAAAAAGGGGAGGGTGAGAGCTTTGATGTGGTCTGTGCTAACTGGGAAAAGGGTACACAAGCCTTCATCATCAGACGTGTGAAGGAGCTCTGTCTTGAGGTTTGGCGGTCACTGTCAGAGGGGACCATCTGCTGTTTTGGTGAATAATGTGAGGGGAATTTCCAACTGCACAAATATATACGGTAGGGATGGGAATATTTGTTTGTCTTTCTCTGTTTAAAGAGCAGAGTTATGACCCGCTACCCATCCGGACATTTCATTCAGTACTTATTGTGTTTTTAATGACTTGCTTAACAAGAAAAGCAAAAAAAAGCAAAAAAACCCACATTCACACAACTGGACATTCAGATTCACAATCTATTAAAGAAAGAGTTAATGCTTTAAAAAGTAATTGGAAATGTTTAGGGCGGCAACTAACCATCATGTCCATTATCAAGTTATTTTCCTGATGATCGATTCATTTAAGGTAATGTTAGAAAACTGTTTCCATGAACCCAGTTTGTTGTCTTTCATTCAAAAACCCAAAGATACATTAATCTTACTGGGACTGTAACAACCAATTATTAATTTCATTATTGATTTATCTCACTTTAACCAATTAAATGAATTAATCAGAAAATAGAAGGAAAAAAAGCCCATTACAACTTCCCAGAAGCCAAGCCGACATCTTCAAATATCTTGTTTTGTCCGACCAACAGTCCAAAACCAAAATATATTCAGTTTTAAATGATTTGAAACACAGAAAAGCAGCAAATCCTCATATTTTAAAAGCTGGAACCAGAGCTTGTTTATCTTTTCTTTTGAAAAAATGACTTAAATGATTACTTTCTAAAGTATCTGCTGATTCATTTTTTGTCGCATTCATTTTTTCAGCCCTACGGTTTACTCTGGTCGAAGAAAAAGCAGCATATCTTCATGTTTATAAAGCTGGAACCAGTGAATTCTTGGCATCTTTTTCTTGTTAAATGACCATTTTTTCGTTAGAGGTGTTTTTCTATTTGTTTTGTGCCAATGTTTTGTGTTTATCAGGGGTTTGACTAACCGAACTACTGTGTTTGCTTTTCTGCAGAGAAGGTTCGTGAGATCCAGGAGAAACTTGAAGCCTTCATAGAAGCTCTTCACAAGGAAAAATAAGAGAATCAGGTACCCGTCTCTGCGCTGTGTAGTAAGACCTACCAGTCACCTGCACCGAAATGATCAATGCAGCATAATCAAAGCACTACAATAGAATAATTATTGGATTCTGAACAATTGTTAATTATTGTTAATTATTCGTAAGCAAGATCCTAAATCAGAAGAGGCGGTGGGAAAATGATAACTGCGTCCTGTACGTGTATCTGATGTGTTGTTTCTTCTCCCCTTTTCTTTACAGGAGTACATTTGTGGATCAAAAACAGAAAAACAGAAAAATGCACTGAACAAAGACAACTAAATCTGTAAATGACCGTCACCCCCCCCCCTACCCCCACCCCGGCCCTGTCCCACCACTCACCTGATTTTAATACCCACCGCTTGGCTTCCTGTCCCCCCTTTGACGCCGATGGAAAAGACGGACCTGAACCGAAGGATAAGATGGAGGAACAGTTTTCAAGCTTTCTCTTTGATTGTCCTCTCTTTCTCTTTTGTCTTGCGAACTGTCCTGGGTTAACCGGGGGGGGGGGCTTCTGCACAGGAGACCAAACACCGTCAGATCGGGAGGAGAATCAGAAGCGTGCCGCTGTGTTGTCAGACGACTGACCTCTCATTTTCAATAAATGAGGATTGTGTACATGTTTTTACTCCCCCGTTTTTTGTTTTTTTTCTTTCAGCTGATGGTGTCTGTGTATATGTGATTATAGGAGTGTGTGTCTTCACTGATCTCCGTACATAGGAACAGCATTGGCGCAGTTCCTGATGGTGTGAAATAGCCTTGAATTTCATACCTCCTATCTCACCTGGTGTTCCTAAAATACACCATGATTACCTACCTGTCACACGGTAATTCGCCTCTATGTGACATTTACCAGTTCTTTTTAGTTGCACTCAAGTTATCCCTCCAAGCTGCAGCTGTACTCTACATTTACTCAACATGTCCCCCTGAAGGAGACCTTTAAATTTAGAAGAATAGAAAGAAACTACCTGGTTGAATATTTAGCTTCCCTCCCATCAACACTCTTCTCTGTAACACCAAAACAATACGTTACGATCAGGTCTGAAGGTGCGGGAATCCATATTATGTGTAGATTTATTTCTTATTATTTTGATCTAATGGGGTTTATTTGACAATGCTGTGTTTATATGTCTGCCAAATGCACATAACCTACCTTTTGTTTCCGTCTTATGTTTGCACTTCCATTCATTTGTTCATCAGCATTTCATCTATAATCCCAGACAGTTAATAATGCAACTTTCAAAAAAGAAAGGAAAATAGGACTCGTAATTGATTGATAATGTAGATTAGACACATCAATACTCGATCGCGATATTATATTTATAGGTTAAAATGTTCGTCCTAACGACGGTTTAAAAATACATTAACCAGTTTAAAGGTACATTTCACTTAGTTTTTAAAAGCTATGGCACTACCTGTCAGTTTTTATACTTCACGTCCATACTTTGGACCTGGACTTTAATCTCATTCCCAGTTTAGTATCCAGTCCATGCTGCCCAGTTGGTCCAGTTACACAAGTGGTAGGTGGGTTATCTTGATGCGTTTCCATTCTGCACTTCCATTTGATGTCCTTTGTTTATTTTATTATTTGAGTATGTCTCAGTACATTTACACAGCACAGGTGCGCTTGTACTGTCTGTGATAGAACGGTCATTAAGATCTTTTGCCTCCTGCTGCTTTTGGGTTGAGGTCAAATACCCTAAAAACCAAGGGAAAAGAATTATCTCCATTTGTAAATAAACAGGAATTGTCCTCCAAGTCAAGAAAAAGAAAACCTGCTGGTGGCTATATTTAAACAGAAGATATTCTATTGTCAGTGTCCAGGGCTGGATGTTTCCACACAGTTTCCAATCTAGTGATTTTTCGTCCTTCTCATCTTTAACCCCTTATCTCACATCCACTCTCTTTACACCGCCATCATTTGGACTATTCTGACTCTTCCCACCTGCCACGTAGACAACCTCTCACTCTTCCTAGTTTGGCAAACAGCCTGATGTTTCACTGAAAGAGGCGCGAGGGACTGTGTTAGCCCTGTTCTTTCATTCATGTGTATATGGGTATAAATATATATATAACGTGGCATGCATTCTGTACAGGTTAAGTTAAGCGGAAGTCCTTGAGTTATCATGTACAGCACGTGAATGCAGAGCGAGCACTTGTGTAACAGAATAGGTGAGTTGGTTCAAAGAAATGTTTTATGTTGTAGAAAGTAATGTTTGCGTGGTGACCCCATCAGATGTGCTTTATTTATTACATTTGTGTTTAAAAAATAAAATAAAATTGACAAATAAAAATAGACTTTTTCATGACGTGTTAGCTTGTCCAGTCAGTCAGTTTTTGGTTTTTTTTTGGCCTTGAACAATGTCCATTTACCTGATCCTTTAGCCAGTGAGAAACTCGAATAAAATGAAGGAAGTTGACAAAATCACATCTCAAGGTCCATCTGTAGCTCTTGTGGCGCTTCCAACCATATGATCTTCAGCAGATGCACTTTGCCCAGTTATAAAAAATGTTTTTAACTTTTCCTTTTTTTCAGTACGTAAAGGAGTTCTTGTCCATTTCAGCTTAAAAGTTGAGGTTCAAAGATCATTCTTGGCCCTCAGATGAATTGACTGAAGAAGTTGACTGTGACAGCAGTTGACAGAACAATCACTGTTTTCAACTTTTGAGCCTACATGGACAGTCCTTTTTAAAAAGAAAAAATGGAAAATTTGAACGTCTACATTTCCATCTACTGATGAAGATCATATGATATGATTTGAAATGACCAAAAACAACTACTAAATGGGCACTGTGGTAAGGTTGTTTTTTTATTTACTGCTGTTTCCAGGGTCACAAATAAACATGCAAACGTCAGCATGCTAACACACTCACAATGACAATATTGTAATGTTTACCAGGTTCCAGCGTCTTGTGGTAGCATCCTAAACTTAGCTAATTAGCACTAAATACAAAGGACAGCTTTGGCCGATGATAAGCTTATCAGGTTTTTGACCAAAATCCTGAGTGTTGGACAAACATTTGAACCTGATGATGCAGACAGAGCAAAGGTTAAGTTATGCACAAATCATCCTAGTTGTTGAGATATTTCATTTAAATAACAGGCTGTCAAGTTAAAGGCAGTCACCTTTGATGCATGGTTTCGCTCTCATCCTCGGAGAGTTGTGTTGCATGTTGTATTGCTGTTCTCCAACAGCTGGTTGCTTTTGGATGCAGTGACCTGTGTGCTAATGTGATGAGGCCTCTGCTCCAAGTCTGGGCAAACCCTCCGAGTATTTAACTCTGCAGGCTGTTATCTCAACCCAGAGCAGGCTGAAGACGTGTTGCAGCCTGAGGCAGCAGCTAAGGAGAGACAGGCAGGCAGCTGAGGGCCTGACTGATTAATAAGTCAAAGTCCAGAGGTCCTCCACTCCTGGGCATCCTCTCTCCTTTCACAAGAGCCTGGTTGTTACTTCATCTCCACATTGCTCAAAGGGCAGCACAGTGGCGAGTGATGGATGTAGGTGGGGGCAGGCCTCATCCTCACCGCCATCACCTGAGGCTTTACACATGGAGATAACTGCCCCATGTCAATTTTCTGTTTTCTGTGTGGCTATTATATTCCCCTGTTTTCTTAAAAACAAGGGAGAAGGAGTGAAAAAAGGCTAATGACTTTGTAGCAGCCGTGAAAAGAAAAGGGGGGAAAAGTCAACCTCTAGCTGAAGGCCTTTGTGCTATCAGATAGCCACGTTCTGGAAGGAGGGAAGCCGGCCGGGACACACTATACACCATTAGCATCTGCAAAGGCCGTCACGTTGACTAATAGCCAGAGCCACAACGGCACAGTGGTTCAGTTTGTGTTTTCCCTCAATCCCCTTTATGTTGGTGACACAAAAGCAGCCGGGCCGGACCTTTCAAATATGCCACAGCAGCAGACGTGCACAAAGCTTCATTTCTAGTCTTTCTTAAGAAAAAGAAAGGGCTGATCTTGTTGCTTCGTTTTTTTAATCCCCCACCTCATCACACAGACACATTCTGGGTCTTTTGGCAGGGGGCGTGGCGGGTCGGTGTATGATGAAAATGTTGAATAAGTCTTAGAAAAGGGCAATAAATTGTGGGGATGGGCGTTTTTTGGCGGTAGCAGCAGTGTTAGCATTTGTTTGCCTTCTTGTTGGCGACGCTGGCTTTGTTCTCGTCTTCCTGTCCTCTCTGTTATCGAGCTGTCGTTTGAGGTTGTGTGAGAGGCAGAGATTTCCCGCAACCAGATTGATGTGCATGGCCTTCATCTGATGGGAGCCTGGCTCAAATTGGCTGGTTGGCACTGCGCAGCTGCTTTAAAGCATCCTCAGGTAGACATTTACAAGTCGACTTTAAAGACTGATTAATAAACTGTATCATTGATCTCCAATCATGAAGCTAACAGGGTCATAAACAAGTGCACAAAGGGTAAAGATTTAATCCTATACATTAGAGAAAGCGGAGTGACGTGCCACCTTTCACAAAATCAGAATCTATTAGGCTCAGAAAATAAATCATCCAGACTGCCTTTGTTCTGTTTTCTTACTAATAGTCTGTACATTGTAAAATCACAAGAGGCACTGTATGATATCTGAAGAGACACAATAACACATAAAAGACACTGATTTGGCCTAAGAGAGTCACTTATCAGCCCTTCAGTCAACAAGTGCAGAGAAATACAGTGGATGTAAATCCAACACTTTGCGCTCTGGGAGTCACCGCGGATGATTCTTATCAGAGGCTTGTTGAAGCAACAGGCTTCCTTCTCCGTTTCAGCCAACAAAACCTTCTACTGTCCCTGGGGCCCGATGCTTTCTGCCCTGCAGAGAATAGCGTCACAATTGGCCTTTGTGTTCATTATGTTGGAGGCATCTTCCCATTGCGCTGTGGGGTCCATTCCAATGCTGAATTAGGCCCGTGGGGATTTTAGCCAAGTCACAAAGGTCAGTGACCCTCCTTGTCACACCCCTAACACACACACACACACACATACAGAGAACCCTGTTCTAATTCTGTGTGAGCTATAAATTATGGCAGCACTTAAATTTTAGGAATTGAAGGAGGCTCGACCGTGTGAATCCTGTGGTGGTCCTGTATCGCTCTATATGTGTGTGTGTGTGTGTTTCCACAGGGGTGGCCAGGCAGGGGACCACTGCATGTTCTCACCATTCAAGTCTGACGTCCACCCTGAAAGAATCCATGAAATGACCTCATCGTCTCACGGCACGGGACATCATAAATGAATCAGCCCATTGTGGAGGGAAACAGTCTCCATTAATGAATCCCCGATGGTGTATCTATATTTTCCCGCTAATCCCCCAAGACGCAGGGTGTCCGCTCACACATGGGGTCGCCCACCAGACGACGGAAAAACAAACACATGAACCGGACTGTCATCACACTGTTGGTTAAAATATCACATTAAAGATTTAATCGCACATCTGAGTCATTGTTTGGTGATTAGTGTGAAGAGCTAAAACCTGCAGGAAGGGGCCTCAGTGTTGGAAAATAAGTACATTTACTCAAGTTCTGTTCTGAAGTACATATTTGAGGTACTTGTATTGAGTTGAGTTGTTTTCTTTTAATGACACTTTCTCCCTCTACTCCACCACATTTCAGAAAGAAAATATTCACAAATGTGAAGATTTACTGCTTTTTCTTTTAATTCTTTTAATAATATTCATTCATATTTATTGCTTTTGAGCTAATAAGTTCCAACTTTCTGTTGGACAAAACAACCATTGTGGAGGTGTCACTGAATGTGTAATTGTGATGCCATTTCCTACCATTTTTAGAATCAATTGTCCCGTTAGGTGGCTTCTCCGACAAACCTCTCAAGTCTCTCAAGACTTTCATACCAAAGTTTTAAATGCTCAAATCAGGATGTGATGACATTCACCTGCACCGGCTGCCATTTCTGCCTCACACCATCTTAGCCTTCCAATGTCAGCATTCAAAACTAAGCACAAATGATTTAAACACCTCAGTGTCTTCAAAAAGTCTATGTAGTAAAACATGCATTTTAAAAGTTCTTACACTGTGGACACGTTTGCTTAAAATCACTGTCAGTTCATACTGATAATCAGATATTGGTTACATCCCATCCCACAAACACGATATCCACAATGATTAAGTCTGCAATGTGCACGCAATCGTAAAGACTGTGACACTTAGAGGAATTCAGTTTAATTCAGCTCAAGATGTCGGGTGAAGTGTGACTGAGTGATGAAATGCTGAAACAGTGGGTGACGAAATGAAAGGGCTGTGTGTGTGAGTGTGTGTGTGAGTGTGTGTGTGTGTGTAAAAACAGAGGGGTGGGAACTTTCCTCTGCAGAATGGAGTTATGCAAAGTTGCCATGGAAAAAGTGATCGTCGCACAAACAGTTTCTTAATCGAGTGGAGGTCTTAGTGCGAGGGAGGGACTCTGAGCTTTTAGCACAAGAAGCAGCTCTGGGTTTGCATGGACTTAGTGGGATTATGTGAGCATTCATGGCAACCAGTGAGGCCAGCAGGTGAGGTCTGGGCTCAGCTGCCTCAGCCCTTAGGTAAACACAGAGAAGGGTTGCCAGATCCTGGCTGTGTTGCCAGGCTGAAATTGCATCTGTCCACACTACTCACGTCAGTCAGGCTGATCTGCCTCCTCCTGCAGGGTGGCGCTGACATGGGGCTGCACTTGTTGCCGGATGGGGGACGCTGAGGACCGGCTTTCATCGTCTAAGTGCCACAGTGAGGCCGGACCAAAAACGGTCTGGTGACATTACTTGACTGGCCATCAATAGTATCTTAGCAGGCGCTAAAACCTAAAGCAAACACACAGTGGGCCTGAGCGTGAATGTTTGAGGCGAGGCTGTGTAGCGTCAGCGGCTACGTGTGTTTAAAGCAGCGCAGAAACGACAACACACTTGGTAAAGTGATCATGTTCGTGAGCTTTTGTCTCTTTTCAGAAACTCCTGATCTGATTTTCGCCGAGCTTATACTTTTAATTAGATTTGCATTTTCTCACGAGCCTGTTTTACATGTGTTCTTGGAGTTAAACAGTAAAACAGGCTTATCTAAATGAATAGTTCAGTGTTTTCCCAGAATACTTCAATTTCAACTTGCCTGACATCACATCACGTTAAGACAAGGGGGATTGCCACGTTACATATTCAGTGTTGTCAGGAATTCTTGCACATTTGTTTCACACACAAGTTTTTTTACTTTCACATGACCTTTGCACATACAAGAGTTGAAAATAAGATTTAAGAAGATGTTGTAGTGAATGGTAAACAGCTCTGAGAAGGCAAAGTTAGGGAAAAAGGAACACAGAATACATGTTGATCAGAGAACATCTTGTCCTGATTTACTGATATAGAAATGAAACACACATGGAGGAGTGACAGTTAATTAATAGGAGAATTACTGAAACTGAAATGCTGTGTTCATTTTTCCAGCTGCTTTCAGTGTCTTTATTCCAGACCCTGTTCTTCTAACACTGGTCACACAGCTGTATTTGTTTTTTAAAGTGAGCTTGTAGGCTTTTGTGGGGTTGATTGTTCATCCATACATATTGTAAAACTAAACCAAACCTTTAAAGTGAAATCCATCTCTGCGGCATCCTATCGTGTAATCGCTCGCTCCTCGTCAGCAGCGGCCTCTCTGTTTGCTCACCTGCCAGTCAGCCGTGTCTGACCTGAAAGGCCATCGTTTCACCCCGCTGACCTCCTGACCCCCCGCAGCCTCCACACGCCTCCTCTCTGGACCAGCAAATATTGAACCAGTCTGTCATGGTTTCTCTGCGGACGACTGAGTGTTTGACTGTTGCCAGAGAACAGCTTTACCACCCTTGGACAACAGCAACAGTAGGCCAGGGCAGGCCTGTGTGTGCATGTGTGTGTGCATGAGACTTTAAGGCTTTAGGGCTGCACCAACTAGAATGAACTTTAAACCTGCATTAAACTGTGGTTTATCTCATTGTTTTATTACATGAGATCTTTAAAGTACACTCATCTTATTCTCAGTTTAGCCCTTAAGATTAGCCCTAACTGCTCTAAACATTGACATTATCATTTAAGCAGCGAGCATTGGTTTACCCAAATAGGCAACTGTTTCATATTTTATTCAATTTGAAATCAGTTTGAAAGTTTCAGACTGAGTTCAAATTCAAATCTGGATTTATAATTTTAGGATGGCTAACTCTTAATTTAGATGAATCCTTTTTAGCGCAACCCACTTCAAGTGTATATACCATGTACAATCAATTAATTAATAATCAAACAAACTAAAATATCCATACTACATAGTTTTTCAGTATGCAGGGTGTTCACGTTGTAACCCCCCCCCCCCCCCCCAAAAAGGAGTAAAGTTCCAATTTATTGTTCAGTGTGCTGTTGATGTGTGGTGTTCATTGTCCCACAATGCAATGCACAAAGGAAGTAGACCAACTATTTAAAGCTGTTAAAATGTTAAAGAAATTGGGAATGGTGGGGGGGCAGCTTCAGAAGGATTGCTGTAAATAAACACAAAAGTGTCTGTCAGCACAAAACAATAAAGTTTATTGATTTATAGTTTACCATCTGAAAATAACTATGCTATTTGTGACAATTCGTATGTAGCACATATTGAATACTATTACTACGTAGTATGAATTTGGGACACAGGCATTGTCTTAATATCTTCTTGTGTGTATGTTTGTGTCAGTGCTTGGATTTCTGTGTGTTAATGAGATTGTTTCCTTTAGATTAAAAGATTGTTGCCTGGCTGTATGTGTGTGTGTGTGTGTGTCTGTCCTTCCTCTTTATTGTGTGTGTGTGCGCATGTGTGATCCTGGGTACTCAGGATTGTTTGCTCTGCCAACACTCAGTGACTGTAGTCGTCGTCGTCGTCTCTCCAGCCTGGAGTGAAACAGACACTGCAGCCTTTTATCAGCCGGACACGGCCCGTCCCTTTGAGAGGAGGAAGGTAAATAATGGCAGGAGTTTAATAGGTGGATAATGTTGTTGCAGGGCACAAGACTGACTGCTGCCCCTGAGCAAACAGGACCATAGCAGCTTAAACACACACACACACACAGGCCCATAGCTCTCCTAAACAGAAGATATAAAGAACGTAAAGAAGAAATGTATACGTTTAGTCTTTTATCTCTCACACACACAAACACAGTTCAGCATCTTTCAGTTCAGTTGAAGGATTTAAGGATCTAAAACACGATTGTGTTCATTCTTTCAACAACCACACTTTCAAACACTCAGTTCAAATTACTTTTTCTGATGCAAAGTTTAAAGGAATCACCTTGCGCTGTACTGTCATGTTGTTTTGTTCTTTTTATTCTGGATTTCAATCCTCACATTAGCAAGGTTTAACCAGGAAATTACTGGAGTGGTTTCTCAAAACAAATATAGATAACACTTTACTTTTCTTTACTTTTAATTGCTTCATGTTGGTCAGTTTCACCTTATCAACGTGTCAGATTAGTTTAGATAACTATGTCACTCCCCAGAGTGGAAACTAATTTGTTCATCTGAAAAAGGCTGACAATAGTAATGCACCTGAAAACCAGTGAAGCAGGTAATAAGTAAACAAGACCTTAAAAATAAAAGTAAAAGTAAAAAAATACAACTCATGTCTTAGATAACAAACAAGACGCACATGTGAAATATATCTATGTTCTTTGGGGTCATTATCCTCCTCTTCTTTATAGTATAATATATACACTGCATCATATGTTCATCTGTAGACCTCCCCTTGCAAGATGCTCGACACATTCCTACACACACACACACACACACACACACGTATCATGTCATATCATATCCATAAAGATACTTTGCATACAAACACACACACACACACACACACACACACACACACATTTAAACACCCACAGCACACACACACGTTCCCCAAAGTCTCCAGAGGCCAATTAAGACAGTCTACCTACCTCGAGGGCATGTGCACCACCGCACCTCCACCCTCACCCTCCTCCTACCCCCGAGTCCCCCCCCCATAGACCCTTTGACCCCTGACACACGACCTCTGTGCTGAATGAGTACACACAGAGGCATCAGAGCAAGACCCCTGGCCATTCCTGCTCCACCAATGCCACACACACATTTATAGTAACATACACACACACACACACACACCCACACACACACCCACAAAAGGTATGGACCACTGGTCATGCACAAGGCGTCTCACTACACATACATACAGACACACACACACGCACGCACACGCACAGCTGTGAGGTGAGGGGTTAGTTGTGGGTCGCAGGTTAATACAGTCCAAATAGGCCGGACAGATGCAGGATGCAGGGGGCGCTGTAGAGCTCAACTGGTTCTGTTCCTGAAAGTGTTTTAGAGGTTCATTTTTGCAACAAGTGTCATTGTTTTATAGAGAAATGTTAAAAAGAACAAAACAACTCAATAATGTAGATCAATAGAAGGAAAAAAGAAGGCAAGGGCAATTGAAAAGATCAATGGAGGGAAAAAAGAGAGGAAGAAGAGAAGGAAAGAAAGAACTCAAGGACAGGATGGATGGATGGAGTTTAATCTGATAACAAAATTTGGTAAATGCATCATACAAATTAATTCTTACATTTTATAATTTACAGTCCACAGAAATCAATAAACGTGGGCCACTGATCATCATCTTGGGGCCCAAAGTCAACACACAGGATTACATAATGTAAGTCAAAAAAGGCTTTGAGCTGATGAAATGGAACATACATACACACACCGTTTATGTTATCGTGTATTATTTCCATTTTACTGTTTAATACAATTAAGCTGTTTTCTCGCTGCAGAACAAATGCACAAATAGGTTATTATGTAAGACTAAAATATAATCCCTCCGAGACCGTCTCCTTGTCTTCATATAAAATGTCACAGACATCACAAAAAAAAACATTATTTCATTTAATCCTTGAGGTATTTAGCCATGAAGACTATTTTGTTTTCACATGCCTGGATTTTGAGATTTCAGACTATAATTTTTTGCCTTCACTCTAATGCAATTGATGTCAATGTAATTGTGTTTGTGGCACTCACATTATTTAAAAGAAAAACACTTAAAACATTACAGAACCACACTTGCTGTCAACAGTTTTCATTGGTACTACTTTACTACTGCTAACCCTAACCCTAACAGCTGACAGTGTGTTCTGTGGATCACTGTAAAAGGTATGAACCAACCCTTATGTTGTTTTGTCCTACAGCTTTTTAGATGTTAGTATTTTGCAAATGTGACCTTTTATAGAAAAGGTTGAAAACAGTTTGTCACAGTAGGTGTGTTTCACCTCATATTGAACGTAATTCTTCATCTTATAACTGTGGTTGTTTCATCCTCTTTTTAGAAGGGGACAAAATGGGAAAATTGCGATGTGGTGGTCAGTGTATGAGGACATCAAAGGGATCAGCTCACTGGTGGCAACACTGGGAGGAGGATAAGACCAGACCCAGTCAACAAAACTAAGCCCAACCTGAAAGGCAGACAGGCCCAGTAATACGGGATCATCCCTGGTGTAATTCCTCCCTCCTGGCCCCCAACAAAGAGACCTGGGACAAGAGCTGCACATCTGGGGGGAGGGGGGAGGGGGTTTAAGGGAAGGTCCGGTGGTCCGACAGTTGCTGACCAGGTCGCCATGCCAACAACACACACACACACACACACACACACACACACACACAACTGCCTGCAACAGTCCGGAGCCCTCTTGCCCTTTTTCATCCCTTCCATATTCTAATCAGCTGCCTTGGGCCTCGCATTGTGTGTGGACGTGTCCAAACATGGCGGGAGATCAGAGGTCAGCCACTGACCTTGGCCCCTAGCGGCCCTTTTGGAGGCCCAAGAAGGGGGAGGAGGGGGTGTTTTTGGATGTGGGTGGTGTTCATGGCTCTGTCCCTCTGTTGCAGGTCCGGTTCCTAATCGGCTCAGAGGACAGTAGGAGGCCGGGCAGCAGTCGGTATTGTCCAGCTGTGTCTGAAAGGCCCGGTGCTGAAAGGCCAGGGGCAGGACAGGGTCAGGCTGGCCGCAGCGCTCTGTTGCCTTTCAAATGCCGTCGATACCCTCCTTCACTCTGTCCAGCTCTGCATGGCGAGCACCCAGCCGCGGACAACTTCTGCCGTGACAGTCACCAGAGGAAGCCACGGCTCGGGATGAGAGCATCGTTAGGAACGAAAAAGGTCAAAATGTATAAGACCAATTTGATTTTGAAAACTACTACCAATCTGTGTTATCCTTATGTGATTTAAAGTCCATTCCCTTTCCCTGAAAGTGCCTCCTTCTTCCCTTCCCTTCCTCCTACTTTTATTTGTGACCCAAGAACTGATTTAATGCTATGTTACCCTAGGACTTTTTATTTGGAATTTAAGTGGCATTTTATGACTTTATCAGTAAAGAGTTGTTCAACTCCTGTGTTTTCTTCTCTCATTCACTTTATCTATACTTCCTCTCTTTGTGTCCTGTGACTTCCTGTATTTCCTTGCAAGAGACAAGCGATCAACTAGAGGAGCAGTAGGAAGGACAAACGTATTACTTAGTGATTGTTTCAAGTGTGTACTAGGTGGACACTTTTGGTGTAATGTATCCGGTAACAGAAGAAAATACATCAAACTTCTGGCTTGCAGAAATACCTAATTTTCATTTATACAGATAGCTACTACTGGTGTTTTCAAAAGCAGAAACATATTTCAAAGCTTATGGGACAGATTGGGTATTAATTCGCCAATATGCAACATAATTACTTTTTTATAGTTTAGAGGAACCAAAAATCCCCTTAAAATGTGCACAATTTGAGCAAAAATGTCTTTTGAGTAACAATTTTTAATTTCAAGCTTTAAAGAGGTACATGTCCCAAACATCTGTGGAGATAAAACAGATTTCAGATGACTTGCAGGGGATCAATGGGCTCTCCAGGTTAGCCATCTTTCATCCCACCACACACACACACACACACACACACACACACACACTCCATACAGCCTCGACTTGTTGACTCTGGACTCAATTAGCGGCTGATAAAAAGACGTTGCCAGACTCCTGATTCACTTCAACTTTCACAGCTGCTGATGTCTTCAGGCCTCCCTCAGAGACTGACCCACACACGTTAATTCTATTACAACCGTCTGCCAGACTAATTTCATCAAGCACCTCACGCTAACTTACACGCACTAATCACATTTTCAGCCAAAGTAACACTGATCAATGAGGTGGACAGGGAGATGAAGTGGTGTGGGAGCACGCAGGGCCACTGAAGTAACACAAGCCTCTCTTTAAAACACATTCCTCGGGATCAGAGAGGGACTAAGGAGTCATTTTACTGAGGAGTGCTAAACTCTCTGTTGACAAGCTTGGTGTGGTTTTGTGATGAATGTTTTGGGCTCCATATGATACAAAGGAGAGCTGATAGAGATGTTTGTTCCCAGGAGGTATGGAAATGTTGATTTGAATTATTATTGATGAGACTGACGGATGTTGTGTTTTTAGAAACTGAAACAAAAGCCCATAATACAGAGTCCTCACAAAGTGTGCTCAAGTCAATGTAGACATTGATTTCAGATAATATCAGTATGTCTTTATATATATATATATATATATATATATATATATATATATATATATTTAAATA
>JAVQJL010051696.1:0-11418 GCA_036024295.1 Nannoperca obscura
GCACTTGTGATTCATCACCAGCCCTTACAAGTCTGATGAGACATCTTGTTGTTTTCCATCATGGTTCTATGCACTTTATGTAAACCTCTTATTTGGAAGTCGCTTTGGATAAAAGCGTCTGCTAATTGCCTAAATGTAATGTCATGCCTACAACTGTATTATGCTAAGATAACTTCAGTGATATTGGCGCTAGCGATAAGTAGCAGTCTGGCTATTGCTATGTTTGTATTGCACTAGATTGCTAATCGCCGCCGATCTCCCCGACTTCCGGCCTCGGCAGTATCTGGTTTGGGAGAGGTGTTGTTCATTGTGTGGTCTTTTACTGGTGACACCATATCTGCTCAGGCTGGCGAGATGGTGTCGGCAGATGTATTTGTGTGTAATCTTTGGGATTGATGAGCGCTCCCTAGTTACAACAACATAGGCCCGATTAAATGGCTAGCGCGGAAAGTAGTGTTATTGCCGCCATTTTGGCTCCAACCCAGCCATCTTGGATGATGACGTCAGAGGTGAGTGCCGTGTCGATACGCACTACCCAGACGCAAGAGGGCGGTAATGATGCTGTTGCAGTGGGCAGCAGAGATTACCTTCTGTATGTGAGTACTTTATCTTTATTGGGGAACGAGAGGATTCGTGCACCAATCTTGATTTGTACTGGCATCCTTGGTGATTAGTTGGGAGATGGGATGCGGGAGGTTGCTAATTCATGGTTAGCATTAACCACGTCATGGGTCTTTTGCCCGGGGCCCCTCGCTAGCCCTTACAACACAGTCGGTCATGATGCTGTAGCAGTGGGCAGCAGAGAGGACCTTTATGTGAGTAGGTTATCTTTTTGGGGAACGAGAGGCTCGTGTACCTATTTTGATGTTGTACTGGCATCTTTGGTGTTGACTGCACCAAAAGCTGGGACGTGGGAATCAGGTGTTCGTTGTGAGCGTTACCCGCGTCTCGGCCTTCTCGATCAGGGCCCCCGCCAGCTCCTCCCCGAGGCAGGAGGACTAGGTGAGGGGTGACCCAATCTATGTCCTTCGACCGATCCCGTCCCAACGCGACCCACGGACCAATACCTGACCTGGGTGTGTCCTCGGTGCCAAGTTCACCGGGAGACGGGGCGCGCGAAGCAGCTAATTTCCTATTAGCATTAGCTGTGGTATAGTGCTTTCGGTCAGGGCCCCCCACCAGCCCCTCCCTGAGACGGGAGGACCGGGTAAGGGGGGACCTGATCTACTTCCTTCGACCGAAACCCATCGCCGGGCGGCCCACGGACCTATGCCTGACGTAGGTGTGTCTTCGGGGCTCAGTTCACCGGGAGACAAGGTGTGCGAGGCAGCTAATTTGCTGTAAGCATTAGCAAAGGTTCGGCACAGCCCTTTTCGGTCAGGGCTCCCCGCCAGCCCCTCCCCGAGGCAGGAGGGCAGAGTCAGGTGGGCCCGATCTCAGTCTTTATGTTGCCAGGCCACTTTCAGACCGATACCTGATGTGGGTGCGTCTTTGTGGGCCCCTGTTTGCTTGGATGAACAGGATGCTGCAGTGGGGCTACGCGCTTCAGTTTTGCCACAGACCCTCGGCGTTTGGCGACGTGCTGTCATCGTCACTTGCCGACCCGGCAGACAGGGCGATGCTACGAGCAGCGGTTGCCAACCTCCTCCGGTAGGGAGCAGTGTCTCCAGTGCCCGAGGCAGGCACATGAGCAGGATTTTTTGCTCCCCGTATTTCCTTGTTCCCAAGAAGTCGGGGGGGAGTGAGACTGATTTTGGACCTGCGCAGGCTGAATGAAGTCATCACACGCAGAACCTTCGCAAGGAGCTGCTGGACTTTGTTAGGCCAGGCGATTGGATGACCTAGCCATCGACCTAGCCGACACATGTTTTCAGGTCCCCTTTATGCAGCGCCACAGAAAGTTCTTGCGCTTTGCCATAGGCAGACAGTGTTTCCAGTACAATCAGCTCCCGTTCTGTGCTCGGTGCACAGGTGCTGGCGCCGGCCGCTGGTGCGGCGGCGGAGTCCACGTGATGCCTGGGTCCAGGTGATGGTCAGTGCAGGCCGGTGCGGGGCGCCTCGGCGGTGGAACCCGATGAGGCCTGCTAGACGTGTGTTACTGTATAACTGGGGTTTGGCCTGTCGGCCAGGCAGGGCCCAGCTGGGAGTACATCTCATCCCTATGGCTTTCGCATGCCCACTGGCAGGAAAGCAAGAAGACATACATGGTAGCCAACATGGTTGAACCAAAGGAGGATGTATTAAGCAGTAGGGCAAATCATTTATTATTTTGAGATGCTATAGTTTTACAAAATGGTAGTTGACTGTAATGTGTGTATTGGCACTAGATGTTTGGTTTATGGGAACTGGAAGTGATGTTTTCTGCTGGTGGATCACCATGCTGATATTCTGTGTTAATTGCTGTAGTCAGCTTAGTTACTTTGTACGTGTGTGAAAGGCTTTACAAAGCAAGCATAAAACACTGACACAGAAGAAATAACACAAATATAGCCTCAGCTTCTGCTACCATGTGGGTTGAGACTGTTCAGATCTGAAAGACACGGAGTGCATTTGCATCTTGGTTTTAGGCCTGTGCAAAACACCAGACTACACAAACTCATTTTGTATGGGGCTGTTTTTCATGGTTAAAGCATGCAGTACTATTTTAGACAATACTTTTGCTTCCAACTTTGTGACAAAGGTTTGGGAAAGGCTCTTTCCTGTTTCAACATGGCAATGCCCTCTGCTCAAAGTGAGGTCCATAATAAAATATTTTTCAGAGTTTGGTGTGTAAGAAAAAAAAAAACCTTAACCCCACCTAACTCTTTCACCAACTATGAGCCAGGCCATATGGTCCAACATCACAAGCTGTTCTTGATAATGCTCCTGTGGCATTATCACTTGTATTACCTGAATCAATGGTTCAGGCTTTTTTTCCTGCAACATTTAAGAGATCAGACCATTTCTCTCTACCAAAAAACCTCAAAACTGTTCATACCTTCATTTCTTGTCTCTGGTCTGGTGCAAATTCAAGTATGTTTTGAGCCTGGACTTTTCATGAAAGCTTTTCCTTTAACTATTCAAATAGTAAATGTATGGTAGCTCTTTCATGTTTAAATCATCCTGTATACAGGATGTCATGGGCTTTACATTTCTGGAAGATGCAGCAAGACATAAATTAACTGTGATATCCCAGATGTACATGAAAACGAAGGTTTGGCACCAGTAGAGGGCACATATATTATAGTACTAGACAAATTGTTTTATTTTGGATGGCAATGACTAAATATTAAAAAAAAATCATGATTCAACTACTCTGACCAACAGGCATTGTAATAATTCATTGAGTCATTCCTTATTTTCTGTCTTATTTTTGTAGAAAAACATCTGTCATGTTCTTCACCCAGAACCTCTTAGCCACTAATTTGTACAATGTTCTTTGCTTATTCATTCAAAATTATTTCAAAGAAGGCACAATGGCCACATCGTGCAACAACTACAGTCATGCTAGCGGCTCTGTGAGGCTATACTTAGGCACAGCGAAGCTTTGAGCCAAATGCTAATGTCAGTATTTTAACATGTTCACAATGACAATACCTGCTAAACATCAGCATGTTGGCAATGGCATTATGTTTATTATTATGTCCAGTAAACATGGTGAACATGACCTGGTGCGCTCTTGGATGCCCCTATGGTCGATAAAGAAATGTCCTCTAGGGTGCCCTTCCAGTGGAGAAAACACAATACAGTGCCATATACCGCACCACAAACAGCTGGTGACCTTTTTTGTCCCTGCCCCTCAAACAGCTTGAGTCCACCACTGATGTCACCAGACGTGATGCTAGAGGAGTCATACCAAGTCTGTACAAACTTTTGTCCCAATCTATCTTGTAGATGTTGAGATCTGTCACTGGACAAGTGAAAACATTGACTTTCAGATGGCACTTGAAGTCAGAGAATTTCCAAAATCAGTAAAATTCATCCTCTGATGATCAGAAATGTCCAAAATTGCATGACAATTCATCCAATAGTTGTTGAGATATTGAAGTCTTAACTGAAAGTAGTGGACCAATTAACTGAAATGTGTCATCCCCAGAGCCACACTCCTAGCATGGCTAAAAACTGAAGAGAAATGCATGCATAAAATGTGCCAAAAAGAACCAATTGCTCACTATATTATTTGTGATTGTTTTGGAAGCTTGTTCTCAAGTGTTGTTGGCTAAAAGCAAGGAACATTTCATTAAAACTGTCACGCCAGACTACATTTAAATTACATTTGGCTTGGGGTACAAATTGTTATGTGCCTGAGAATGTATGTTAGTCAGTAATAACACTGACCAAAGCAAAAGTCTTAAGGCTTGTAATTAGTCACTTTCTTCTATATTCTTCTACATTCCTTCATATTTAGTTGGAGGTTATTTAATTGCATATCATTTTTTTTATTTACCACAACATTTTGCAGAGACAATTTGTCATCATGTTGTCTACATTGCAGGGCCAGATTCACCCACCAGCTCAAGCAATGGACATGCTGGATCAGGCATGAGCAATCTGTTCATTCACTGACAGAATGCTTGTCCTTGCATTCAAATTCACCTTGGAATCACACATTACATCTGTGAAATCTGGCCTTTTGTTTATGGTTATACAAGGGTCTACAGAGCATTTTTAATGACAGCCCAGTTGGTCTCAATTATATCACTAGATTTACATCATTTTTTTATTTTCTTTATACATGTTGTTGATGTTAATCTTTGTCTTTTATTCAGCTTGGAAATACAGCAGAGCCACCCTAGGAACAGATCAAGGTCTCAGACGTCCTCATTATTAAATCCTATACAGCAAATACAAATATTTACTGTTATTTTCTACATTATAGGCAGGTATCACTGCCTATATATAAAAATCAATTTGCAGAGCCTTGAAACCCGAGTTAAATGATGCCCAGATGGTAGCACAGTCTCAGAAGGACTGTTCTTGTTGTGCATTCAAGGATGCCCTGACATGTCATATGCAACCCTGTCTTATGTCCATATAGTTCTCATTTGTTCTGTAGGAAATTAAATTTTTCCTTTAGGCTAAACATCCTTATAATTTTAGATATTGATTTATTGTACTAGAGTTTTCCTCAGTATCAGAATAAATGATATACAGCAATTGTTACAGAACTAACAGGAATTTCTAATGCACTTTGCCTTTTCATGGCACAGTCTCACCAAAAAAACAACCCTAAGACTAAAACCATGAGGTCCAGGATCTCAGGTTAAGCCTGCAGCTAACTTACTGACTTCATGGCAAAATGCAGCTAGTGAGGACTTGCACACAAAACAAACTGCAGACTGTTCTTTTTTATATTTCAGTTTGACACATACATTACAGGATTGTACAGACAGTGGAAAAAAAACAAAACATGCAAGAGTGCCAACATTTCAGTCCATGTTGAATATTCCTCAGTGCAGAATAAGGCATGCATGATGAGCAGCTCTATATATAAGTTACTCTGCAGGTGCACCTAGTCAATGATTTAGGGCTTGATTAGATGCATGAAGCCAATTGCCAGCAGGTCAATCATTACAAACACATTAGAAGAATATGCACAGTTCCACAGCACTGAAAATTAGATTCACTCAAAGAAAGATGGTAAAAGAAAATCTATGAACATATTAATAAAACATTAGAATTTATAATGTCCATGCAATTCAGCTTACTCTATCAGAATCTTGTTTTTTATTTTTTTACTTCCTTTTCATTCATTTTCTTGTTCACACACAAACACATTCAACGGCAACAAAAAACAGAAAAAAAGAGAGAGCAAAATGAATAAATTAACATCACTGTTGCGGTTTGCACATCTTATGCTTACAGTCTCAATCCTATGTCTTTTTGTCTATCCACTTACATTTTCACTATTGGTGTTTTTTTGGGATGTATACATTTTCCATTTTTGTTCAAATTGGTCTGCAGCCAAGTGTCCACAGAGCCGCCAGCAAGGTTGCACTCTTGGAGTGATGAAGAAACTAGTTTCATTTTTCCAACAGAATTCCTTCCACATCTGTGTTGCATCTTACATGTTATACCATTCGTCATCCAAGATTGAACAATTTAGCTAGTTTACAATTTAATTTGAATATAGTGTTCACTTTTAGCGTTTGAAATGTTTATTATAGCAGCAAAACATAGAGTTTGGCATCTAGGCTCCGATCTCATCACTCTCTTCAGATGTGTTTAGATAGAGATATTGGGGAGTGATGAGCCAATATCTTAAACCCCCTAACCTGGTTGACTAACTGCTCCTACCTGATTATGAAGGCTCACCAGCACCTCTTTTTTCTGAGGACTCTAAAGAAAAACCACCTGTCTTCAGGTGAACTTCTACCGCTGCACTATCGAGAGCAGCCTAACCAATTACAGTTTGGTATGGGAACTGCTCTGTCTCAGACCGGAAGGCGCTGCAGAGGGTGGTGAAAACTACCCAGTGCATCGCTGGAGCCTCACTTTCCGCTATTGAGGACATCTACTGGAAGCCATGTCTCAGGAGGACAAAAATCATCAGCAAAGACTACCACAACCAAAACCACCAGGTTCAGGAACAGTTTCTTTCCATCAGCTGTCTCCCTGCTGAACTCTACCTCCCAAGCCCCCCCCACCACACACACACACTCTCCAACCTCCCTGGTCCGAACTGAAGTAACTGAAAGTAACTTTCTGCACTTTCTTTCTGTACAGACTGTAAACATTCATATCACATGATACCCTGTGTATACTGTAAATATTCATATATCATCTCTTACTCTGTATATTCACATTCATATTTATGTTTGTTCACTGCTTAGGCACTTCTGTTAGATGCTATCTGCATTTTGTTGCCATGTACCTGTGACGTGTGCAATGACTAAATTTAGACCTAGAAGTGTATGTGCATTCATGAATGTGTTCTTGTTTGTGGTCTCTGGGTGCATTTGTGTTTGGTTTAGTAGATAACTCTACAGTTGGTGTTTATTAAAACCACCTTTGTGATGAGGTGTTTATTTAAATCTAAGGCTGCATGCAGATGGAATCAGGTGTTGCAGGGTTGTTCGAAGGTGTGGGAGTGTCACTACATGGCTACATGATTGTAGAAATCCAGACTTGAAGAGCTATATGATGCCAAGCACTTAACGTCTTTGTGCTCCCTCGTGGCTTATGTATAGTCATCACAGCGGTGATCGATCAGTCTCTCTTCCATCTTCACAGGTGCTCGGTAAACAGGGGAATGCTATAATGCACAGCATGTATATGTATTCGTTAAAATATGTTTATGGGAATGCAAAGCTGTTTTGGCCTGTCAACCTACACCTTTCCCTCTCCCTGTCATCTTTTCAGGCGTGCAGGCGCTGGAGCGTGAATGCGAGCACCACTCCCCTCCTCATTGAGAATGCCAGTCGTCTCCTCTGGTGTCCCGCAGGCACAGCGACAGCCGACAGACGCCAAAGAGGGGGGACAGAGGAAGACATAGAACTTCTAACAACAACAGTGGTAACAGATCGAGAAGTGGGGAACACGTTGGCCCATCGGAATCATTTACTCTAACAATGTTAAGGGGGTGGTCGGGGGGAGGGTTGTATGTTTCTGTCTGCATAGGAGAGAAAGATAGAGACAGACAAAAACCATCTGGTGGGGGGCTGGTGCCAGTACCTGAAAAGGAAAGGATTCCAGGATTTCTGCCCTCTTTTTTTTTTATCGTGCTACTTCCCCCTTAGAGAACTGGAATGACTAATAGAATTAGGCATGAATCTCAGGCTGATCTGTTTGGTGTGATGAATCAGAAAAGGGAATCGCAGCTGCAGTATGCACTTTGATAAGGAATCCAAATGGAATAATGAAGTGACAAAAATCAGCCAGTTGCATGTAAGATGCTTAGTATGTGCTGCAGGCAGGGGCTGGCTCCATTTAACATGGTAATACCTGCTTCTAACACACAGTAAAAACATGTATCATCTCTTTATGATCCTATGATACGTAATTAACCACATTGCTTTTGTGACTGTGCAAAAGTAAGATTGCAAAGAAGAAAGAAATGTACCTAAGTTCTTGCAGGGTGCACATTAAGATGAAGAGCCCCTATTCTCTAGGCTGAATCACGATATTGTCTGACCCTGTCTTGACATGAAAAGCCCCTCTGGTTGTCAGCTGAATTGATAGATTTGGACAATGGCATTCTAATATCTCAGACGGCTGAATTGGTTTTAACTAATTGAAAGCATACATGTGCAGGAGAAGTAGGGCCTTTAAGAAGAGCATGAAGGAGAAGAGAGTCAAACGCGATTATGTATCCTCTCCCTTTTTGTGTTTTTGCCATCTGCCATAGAAGTTAGAGATAATGCCACTTTCCTGTCCACCAACAACAGGCAAACGCTAATCAGATGCATGCATTATGTGGAAGGAGTATGCTCTTACTCTACTCCTCCTATCCAACATTATCTAGTGCGCATGAGCCCAGACAAAGATAATAACAAGGAGAGATACATTTATTTCCCTACTGTCAGATATCCAAGAGATATTTCCCAGTAGTTCTCCTCCACATCCCACTTCTCCTCTCTCAGCTCTTGGAGGGATCAGTGTAACATGCCAAAACAATGTTTCTGCAGCGTCTTTGTTTTCTCACTCCATGCTCTCAAGTCTCATTCCAAGAACTGAGAGCTTAGCACCGTGGAGGAGCTGGGGAGTGTACCTGGCGCAGGACTTTAATCACTACAAAACAGATTCAGCTGAGTCCATTTGTTTGAATTTGATTCAATCAGCCTAGCAAAGTCACACCTAACAAGGAAAGAGTTTTGCCATCCCTTTATTGTTTTGGCAATTAAAACTGGCTATGAAATGTACTGCAATGCTTTTATTTAAATGACAGTAATTTTGTAAATTTTATTTTATTTGTTATATTTTGTCACATCTTAATGTCAATTTTCTATTCATGTGTCTTAACATACAGTACTTGCTTACATTTTATTTATTTTTCTGCTTACTATGTGTATTGTTTAACATGAATACTTAAATACCAAAACATAGTCCAAATGTGTAAACCTACTTGGCAATAAACATTCTGATTCTGAAACAAAAGGGGAAACAAAAGAAAGCTACATGCTGGACTGCACCAAGAAGGATCACATGTGAAATAAGTGTAAAATCAACGTTTAACTTTCAAAACTGTTGCCCAATATTTAAACCGGGATACAATTTAAAACAAATTCAATTTATTTTGCAGTACTTATTTGAAAATGTAATCAGAAAAAAATCTAGACTTACTGTGTGTTTGAACCCTAATGAAGAACATGGCAACATAGTTTAGTGTTCCAAAGGTACAGTCCTTATGAGAGTTGCGCTTAATGGACTTTCACTGCCATGGAAATTTGTTTACAATGATATCACTTCTGATTACATTTACATTTACATGTTTTTATTAAAATTAGCAGAAAGTAGATTCAGGAAGGAACTGTTTTGTCTGATAACCCTGTAATTTTAGACTATTGGGTGATTTTACGGAAAGCTCCTAAAGTTGTTATTTCTGAAACTGCTTTTAGCTTTTTGTTGTTAAAATGTTAATATTTTAATTGAAAAATTTATTGAGTTTTGTGTGTGTGTTTGACTACAGGGCAGCATCAGAAATGTGATCATATTTGCTCTATGTAATATGGTGACCAACATTAATTATGAATTTAAAACCAAAGCATCCAATACATGCAGAATAATCTTACATCATTGCAAAACTCTGATTAACATGCGCCTTATTTGTAAAATCCTGCAAAGTGAAATTGAAAATGAAAATCCATCATGTAACCCAAAGCTGTCTGTGGTCAAACCACATGACATGCTACGTGAGGTGTGACTGGATCATGATTGTAGGCACTTGCGGCATTAGTTTTTGGTGAGATTTTTCAAAAACAAAAATTGACAAAAAGAAAAAAAAAACACCCTATTGTGGCAATTATTTTGCTCTCAGTCTACGCTACCATGTAAATATTCCATATCCATCATCCCTCTCCTTCTGTTGTTTAGATATTTGCAATATTTACAGCTGTACATCAGATGTATGGAAGCAATCCAATGAAAAGCACCAAACCAGCTTGAATTTTCTCCCTCATTTTACAGAATAGATTCAATTATACCAACCCATTCTCATTCCTAAGTTGTGAAATACTGGCGTTTTGTTATGCCCCTTGGTGTCTCATACACAGGCACATGGGTACCTTGAGCATCTGAAGGAGACCCATCGGCCTTTCAGCTTACTCAAATGTAAACCTTCTGCTGCAATATTAGATGCTCAGAAAAACTGCTCCATTCACTCCAATATTTTTTAATTTCATACACTTAATTTTGTCTGGAGCTGGAGCCAATCCCAGGTGATATTGGGCTAGACAGGTCTGACTCAGAAATAAACAACCACTCATACTAGGCAATATCGAGTCATCAATTAACTTAACCTGCAGGTCTTTGGATTCTAGGAGGAAGCAGGACTAACATGCACTCAGAGAACATGCTAACTCCACATAGAAAGGCCCCAGGTGGCCAGTGGGTTTAAATCAAAAAACGCCTCTATTAAGGCGACTAGACTTGCTCTTTTAACACATTTAAATTATTTATTTTGCAAGCTTTAAAATATGTCACCTGACTGTTACTTTTATACCTAAAAGGTACATTGGACATTATACCTGGGGTTAGTTGGCTTGCAGCCTTTGCAGGTTAGTCCTTACGTGACCTTCGTCTCTTCAGTGAATCGGTTTGTTGGCAGTTCACAAATATCTATGTGTGTAACCTTTGTGTGTTTGTCTTTCTATGAATGTATGTATGTGTTGTTTTTCTGAGTTTTGCTTACAGAATTGTGCTCTGGGTGATTAATATTAATATTGACATTGGTGATAAAAGGATTGTTTTTCCAAGTAATTTCCATCTGCCCTTCAGCAGGCGAGACAGCAAGCAGCCAACACTGGCTAATCCCCCCCATCTCTCTGCTGAGTCCTGCTTGTTCAGGTGATGGCATTATTTAGGCCAGCTGACATGGCTTA
Source organism: Nannoperca obscura (assembly GCA_036024295.1). Lineage (NCBI taxonomy): Eukaryota > Metazoa > Chordata > Actinopteri > Centrarchiformes > Percichthyidae > Nannoperca > Nannoperca obscura. The sequence continues at coordinate 11,019 of JAVQJL010051696.1, forward strand.
AACAGTCTGCTTCCAAATAGCACATAATAATCAGGTCATTCCAAGGTGAGCAGGCTGCTTGTGGGTGGTGTAAAAGGGCTCTGAGGGGTAGATACCATTGACCCCTGTGGCCTCATTGTCTCTGTGTGCTATGGAGCAGCAGGGGCGTGCACTTGTTTCCAGTCAATTCAGGTCATTTACTCATACAGCACTTCATCACGAATGACTTCACTGCTACCTCTATCGAACGAATCAATAATCAATCACAAAATGATGAACCCGAGCAAGACACAGTGTTGGAGAGATATAATTTCAATTCAATTCAATTTTATTTATATAGCGCCATATCATAACAAAGTTATCTCAGGGCACTCAATCACATGGAGCCGGTCGAGACCAACTTCCACACACACAAAGACCC
>JAVQJL010051697.1:0-26787 GCA_036024295.1 Nannoperca obscura
CTAACAGTTCTGTATAGAAGCTAAAACAGTTGGGTTCAAGTTAGCTAACAGTTCTGTATAGAAGCTAAAACAGTTGGGTTCAAGTTAGCTAACAGTTCTGTAACACCAGCAAAGACCACCTCAGTATCCTGGTTTATGGTCTCTCCACACAATCCTAATAAAAAGACTTGAGAAAACCTCAGTTCTCGTTGGACAAATTGAGAACAGGTACAGTTACACGTGCCTCTTTCTTCTTCCCTCGTTCTGTCTTGACCAGTTTGACATGACCTTTGTTGAGGTCCACCGCGTGCGGCGGTTCCGCTTCACACCGCGTCACTGCCAGAGCGACTCGGACCTGGAGCTGGACCTGCGGGAGAACGGCAAACACCAGATCTTTAGCCAGATCTGCCGAGACCACCCGGCTTGCGGCTGCACCCCGGCCTACAGCAGCTGGAACTGCGACGGCGAGATCCTGACCCACACGGCCATCGACGTCAGGTACCACGACCCTCTTCTTACTCTGCTATTGTCAGATATTTGAACCCAGGTTAAATGTCTCCTTTGTGTGTGTGCTTTTTCCCAGAGTGCACTGCCAGTTGATCAAGCTGTTTGCACGAGGGATCGAAGAACCAACGATGTTCGAGGATATCAGCAACCCCTGTGCAATATAGACCTGAGCCCCCGTTAAGTCCCTGTCAGACACTGGAGTCTTCTCTCGGTTTCCAGCCTCCGCCGCCGCCATCGAGTTATACTGTTACACAAGAATGATCAGCAGTACAGAGAAACACTTCTGGGTCTGAAAGTCCAAAGTGATTTCCTCTCAGGCAGGAAGTGAGGTGTAGTTTCCTTATTGAATGGTTCACGGGTGTCTGGCACCTGATTTATTTTAAGTATTGAATGAGACTTGCCCTGTTGGGTCACATTTTAGTTTTTCTCGCTATCGTCAGATCATGACTTAATGACCTTGTGACCTTGAGGTTACAAATGTCGCCTGTTACAGACAAAAGCTGCTGTAGGTGGAAAATATTAAAGAAACATGTCATAGAACGGGCTGTGGTTCTCAAGTCCGGTGTCTTTCGGTTAACTCTGACTTCTTTCGTCCACACTGGAGTTTAGACTCAGACTGGTCTCAGTTTTGTGGGAGTTTAGACTCGGTGTTGGCCACCAGTCTCTCCTGTTACTGACTTGTTTGTCGACTGAGTCTGGATGTTGTCTGTTATGTTTTCTTGACTCGGACTCAACCGTTCTGTTCTTGGCCATCGATGTATTCTCACCTGACGTCAGTTCGACTCCAATTTGGACTTGAAACAAAAACTTCTTTGACTTGGATGTGATGCAAATGGTCTGTTGACTAAATGTTTAGATTCATTTTTTAAATTAAAAGTGAATCCAGACATTATTCAGACCATTGCTGTAGTCTTGGTCTTGAGTTTGCTCTCCAGACTATCTGTCTCTGACTCGGACTTGTGCGGACTGCAGCCCTGCAGCAGATAAGAACGGACTTGAGTCTTTCTATTTATTCAGCATATTAGTAGAAATTGTTACATAAATGTTAGCTTGTTTGCGCTTATTTTTAATCATTTTAAATACTCAAAAACTATCTGTGACATGTTTTTAAGGATGCCAGACACCCACCAGTCATTCCTAGAGTCATGTGATCATTAGGACTCATGGGTTGATTCACATTCATGAGAAGTAGAACGTAAATCCCCTTCACATGGTCGGGACTTATTTTTCCTCTCACAGTCACCGTCTGTTCTTCAGCTGTGTGAAGGTTTCTTTTACTTCCTGCTTCTCAAAGGAAGTCTCTCAGGAAGACAGTAAGCTCAATCGTACCTATTAACATTGATTTTTTAACATATTTTAATTCCCAGCAATTTAGGGGAAAAAAACCTGACAAATCTCCCATTTAAATTTTAGTCAAGAAAATGTGTCAGTCGAGCTGGTCGTGGCTGAGCAGCGCACACATGAATGTTTTTAATCTTCCACTTCTGCTCGATATGCAAATGAACTGCTCGTCCTGCTTTAACGCCAGTGTTTCACACAAACTGTGCACAAACTCTGTCCTCAAAAGGAGCTGAAGTTGTAGCTGTAACTTACTTAATTTCCTCTGTGTGACGTGATGTGAACTCGTCCGTTGGGTTCAAGGTTTTCGTCTGAACCTTCCACAAATCAGTTAAGATTCACATACAACTAAAAGACCAAAAGAGCACTTATATTTCTGCCACACAAACCTATGTTTACGTTTTATCCATCTGAACAACGTAGCTCTAGGGATGACAGAATTGTCTCAACAGCTATCGGATGGATTGCCATGAAAGTTGGTCTCCACGTTCCCCCTGAATTGTAATAACTGTAGCAACCTGCAAATGCTGTAGCATGATAACATCTAGGGCTAAGCATTAGCTTGTTAGCATTTAGCTCAAAGCACCAGTAGTGCAGCCTCACAGATTGTGAAAGTTTGTCATAATTCAAATAAAACAACCTGAACTTGTAGAAACGAAGGTTGAAAGTCGACATAGGCTTGGTTGGTTGGGGGGGGCACAAAAGGGTCGAGGTAAGGACTGTTTTTGGCAATAAAGTTTTAAAATGTTTGTCCACAAATACTTTTTCAACTACAAATGTTCTCCACTAAATCCAAAAAGAAAACCTGAGCATGAATGAATCCATCTCACTGTGAAAAGTGCAGAAAATGTCACTTTTTAGATTCAAACCCATGAATTGTTTTGTATTCATGGATTTATTCCAAGTATTGATTTAAAGGAAGCAGCCCTGTAAAGTCCCGTGTTGATATTCAACCTGACATAATTTGAACTTTGACCCTGAGACGAACCAGACAGGAAGTTGAGTATCAGCACTGCACTGTCAGACTGTAGATGCTGTTTGTTTGTTGATCAGCAGTCCTGTTTCCTCTCTCCTGACGCCGAGCTGGACTCAAACTCACGGAGGAGGGAACCAGTAGCAGCTCACGGTGTTTCAAAAACACCAACCAATCAGCTTCCAGCTTTCTCCTGATCCTAATCTGACCAAATACCAGCTGGGTGTTTAATAATGTAGCGGCCTGTCTGTGTCTGGGACAGTCCTGAGGTCTTCACAGATCCAAATCTTGGACCCAGTCAAAGAAGTACCTGTGGGTATCTTTAAAGGAACCCTACGTGCACACATTCTTTGGGCGTTTTCGGATGCTGAAATGACGCAAGTCCGGCTGATTGTTGGTATAGCAAGTCAAAATCACGTAACATTTCCCCCGTCAAAAGGCGCTTAATGAAGCCTGGACTTCACGGTTGGTCTGTTTGTCAGTGTTTTGTTCCTTTTTTTTTTTTTTTAAGGCTACAGTTACGAGCTGAAACGGGGGGTTTTAAAGAAATATGACAAAGTTCCTCCGGTCCGAAAACGTCTATTCATTGTCAAGGACAAACAGACCTGATCTCAAATGGAACCAGAGGATAATTAGACCTGTATGTGGTGATCCACCAATACCAGGAACCACCAGGGTCAAACCTCGGTTAGCAGAACCCAAGTGGACCTGTCAAGACCTTTAGCTCGTTGATGTTGATATTCTGTCTGAACTCTGTATTGATGTACAATCAGAGTCTGAATGTTTGCTGTAAAACCCCCAAACAACAAACCAAATGGGTTTAAACCTGTGCACACAGAGGTCGACTGATGACTGAAGTGGATTTGTTAATTAGGAGAGGTTATTTACATTTAGAGGGCTGTTTGTGCTTTACTGCTATAGATTTTGTGTTCGGTCAAACCAGAAACTGGCAAATTAAGTTGCATGTTTTCGGGAACTTTGCTGAAAGTTTAGTATTTAATATGTACTTACCCAGTAAGCTTATTGCTAGCATGCTATTTAGCCAGGAACTCCCTAACCCCAGTTGCTGACACCTGTCCAGCCAGAACCGCTAGCAGCCATGCTAGCTGGCTTGCTACAAGCTAATGTCGCATTCACACAACCTACAGACCAGTCACCAACATTCTGCACACATGATTTCTTGCAGTTAGCAAGCTAGCTATGTTACTAACCGAACAATAACACACTGATGAATGGACCCCATCAGTATTGTACTGCATGGTAACGACTGACTACAGACAATGTGTCACCTCTTTGTGAAGCAGTTTGGACTCCAGCTAGCCAGGGTTATATAAAATTACATAGATAATATAGATATTAATACTGTGGTGACTGTGATCTTAAAGCAGCATGCAGTGAAATATGTACAAATCTAGGTAAAACAACTGATAGTTACAGATTTAACCAAAACAGAAAGTGTCTAGTGTCATGTTAGGTGTTTTGCTAACAACATGTAGAGCTCTGCAATTGATTATTTTTACTATAGATTCATCTTAATTACCTTTCGAATTAGTTAAAATGTCAAAATGAACAAAAATGTCCAGCTTGAATTCTCAGTCCAAAATGATTCCTTAAACTTTTCTGTTTTTTTTTTTTTTACTGAAGAAATAATGTTTTCGTTCTGTGAAGCTAGTTTCTCCCAATTTAAACCTCCTCCTCCAACTGACAGGGAATGGTTGTTTTTTTTTCAACACTAGTGTCTAATCTGACAACGAGTTTGATTTAGATAATCAGTCGACCTCTAGTTGTAATCTGAGCTGTAATTGATCTTTACCTGCTCCTGTAGCTGTTTCATTATCATGAATTAAAATCATATTCAACTCCTCCGTGTACGCAGTGATGATTTTATTCTTCACATCAGACCTCTGTGTGTGTTTCTGCTGCATGTTTGATTTAACTTTCGTTTTTAGTCCAGATTCAATTAAAAATGCTTTTTTTTTTAACCCTTTTAGGTCACATCCCTGGTTATATTGTGCACCTATTTAACAATAAATGCCTAAAAGCCAATTCTTTGTGTTCTTATATCAAAATCCAATCATGTTTTCTTTCTGGTAAACTAAATATGACACTATCCCATGTACGGTGTAGCGGGCGGTATTACCACATCATTTATTTCCCCCACATCACTTAAGAAAAGGGAAGCACCTGTTAGCATCCCGCTAGCTCTCACTGACAGAAATAACCGGAAGTTGTGCCCATAATCCACACAAAATATCAGGAAGAGACCAGGAATGAGGGGAATAAAACCAAGTTACAAAGCAACAAGAACATTTGCAACCTTAGTCATCTAAGTAGCGCTGTATATGGAGGCCTTCACAAAAATTAAACTCATAGATTTAGTTACCAGTTTGGTCTGAACCCCCAAAGAAGCCTGAGGTCAAACTCTCCACTGAGAACATTTGTTGGCGAAGCAAACAAGCTCAAATCGCAGCAATAAAAAGATGTGATTAAGATTATGAACATGCGAGTTTGTGGATCAATACTCTGTTTTTATGTAAGTGGGAACAAATAGCAGCCATGTGATTAGAGCTCATTAAGGAAGTCAGATCCGATAATTTCATTAAGATTTCAGGAAGTGAACAAACCCATGATGCGGCTCGAGAAATCTGATTCCTAACTCGACATGTTGACACAGTAAATAATCAAACCAATACAATCAGAGGGAAGTCTGCCGCAGGGTCGATACCCGAGGGGGTACAAAAGGAGGCGGCCCAGACCTTCACATCCAGTCTGCAGGCCTTATCGGGTCTCTGAACAGAATCCATCCAGGTGAGTCTTTACAAACTTCGACTGGAGTCAACATTTGTTCATCATTTAGCTGAGATAATCTCGTTTTAACCACATTTTTTATTAGTTTAAGCTTTCAGAAACAAAATCCTACCTTCAAAATGTTTAAAACTGGATGAACATGAAGGGTTTATTTGAGTTTTTGGTCTGAGGCTGAGGGAATCGAACCTCAATCACTTTGATTAAACATGAGTTTATGTTCAGATTAAAATTTCTGCTGTTTTCAGACGTGTTTTTGTAAAGATTGTTGTCAGAAATATTAACGTCTTTCTCATAACACTTTCAAAAGTGTGTGAATTTATAAGGTTTTCCCATTAAGAATTAACACTGCTGTACAGAAGTATGTTTTTTACTGTTTCCAAAATAGTGTTTTGTGTCCGTAATATTAGGTTTCTAAGCTTGAACATAAAAATTTGTGCCTGTAAACTCTGCTGAAGGCTTTACAAGTCAGGTTTGTTCAGTTCCAGACCTTAAAGCTGACTTTACAACTTTTACATGTGTTCATGTATTAAAGGGTGGAAAGTAGAGAGAGAGATTCCTGTGAGAGCGACTTCACGTCATCAAGACAATATGATTACAGACTGTATATATTAATCAATTGTCAGACGACGATCCTTAATTGGCGTCAATATTTGTTTTGTTTTGAGACAATTCCTTTTTATTAAGTACAAAGTGTAAATTCTATGTTTCCCAGTCGTAATTAGGACTTGAAAGTTGCCATGAATCGTGGGAAATTTGTAATTACGATATCATCGGTTGTCATGTTGGAAAGCAGGAAAAGGACAAAAACAAAGTGTAGCCACACAGTTGGAAGCACACTTATCTAAAATATAATTTAATAAGCAGCTTAAACAGACGCAGACCGAAAGGAATAGGATACATTTGTTTTAGAGGTTTGAAAAATCAACTTGTCGCCACAGGAAATCTTCGTCATCCTCATGATGCCATCCGTCAGTGTGACTCAGGTGTTCCTGCTGTTGGCCCTTATCCACCTCACCACATCACTTCCTGTCAGGTACCATCTGACCAACAGTATAAAACATTTAGGAAAGATTTTCTCTGTACATGTTATCCATTACAGAGAAATCTTCCTTTCATTCTTTTTTTCTGATATTGTTTTTTGTTTAAATGTTGGGTGTCTTCCTGTCATGTGACCTCAGAGATGAAGATGACGTGGAGGGTTTCCTGACTCGGATGGGACACCTGAATGCACCGTTGTCTCTGTCTGGCATGAACTTTGCAGATGCTCTGCTCGAGGCCAGGCTCAGGTGAGTTTCCTACAGGGTTTAAAATGTCCCTTAAAACAGCTATAAACAATATTTTATATATATATATATATATATATATATATATATATATATAAAAAAAAAAATTTATCACATGTTAAATGTGTTGCTCATAGGGGTGACACTGCAGAGAATTAGCACCTGAATCTGCAGCTTTGCGGCGCTTTATAGTGAGTTTCAGCTCCGTTTTCAGAGGTCATCGCTGTGAAAACCCTCAGCAGCAAACAACATATCAAAATGTTTTCATTGTACTTAGTTTGGATAGACGTGTGTGTGTAACTGACATTAGTAAGTCAGTTTCTTTACTTGTGCAACTGTTACAGTGTGTTTTAGCATTTAGCATTACTCCATAATCGTCACTTGTGGCCGCTGTTCAGCAGCAGGTATATAATCGACATAATCTTGCTTTAAATAAAGTTTGAGTTAGAACAAACATCCTGGACTTGTGAAGATGGAGACAGCAGAGGCAGCATTTTCAGTCTTTGATGCAAAACAGATTAAAAAGCTGAATTTCAGTCAAAAAACATCAAAGTTAATATAAGCATTGGACAGACAAACAGTACCAAGTCTAGCAGATACTGTATTGTCTTGTATTGATAATAAACAAGTCAAAACTAATATGCCAGTCCAAATTGATTTGATTATTTATGCGATTGTGTTTCAGGAAGCTGCTGTCTGCAGGTCTGGACCGCAGGAGGCAGCTGGGAGACATCGAGTTCTCCAACAGATACGCAGAGTTCCTGCGATCAAAAGCCAAACACAGCTCCATCTGCGCCTTCCTGCGCCGCATGCAGAGCGCCAAGATGAGGTGCGAGACTTCAGATGCTGTGAATAATCAGTGAATGAAAACTGCATTAATGTTATCATTCATTGATTATTTACAGTTGGTTCTATTTTGCCTATTAAGCCAATGAAAGTCAACACTTCCTGCCAAGGTTTCACATCAAAATCCTACCAGGAAAGGGAGGGATTACATGAGCTGCCCCGCTTTTATGGATGTTAGGCAATTGAAAGTAGAAATGTAGAAATGTACTTCTACAGCAGAAGAAGAAATTATTGAAAATAGTATTACTGTTAAACAGAGAATACATTATATATCTTTAATGTATACATTAATGTATTAAGACAACATGTGGGGAAAAGGGAGGATCCTCACTAAAATATGATCAAATATACCTTTAATTAATATAAATGATGGCTCAAATCTAATATATTTGAAACCAGACACTATTTAATAAATTGACATAATAAAAAGTTTCTTGACCACAGAAATTGATAACTTGCAATAAAGGTTTCCATTGTTCACATACAACAAGAACGGTTTCTTCTTATTGTATGAAAACATCAGTTTGGTAAATTAATACCTGAGAGAAAGATGTTGTTATGAGTGTTTAATGGTCACTGTGTTTTTGTCCACAGCGGGGTGGGAGGAGACATGGAGAGGGTGAACCTGCTGCTGAAACAGTACATGTGTCCGTCCGTCTACAACAACTGGCCGACCGACCTCTAGAAGACACTGCAGAGACGGAGACAGATTAAAGCTGATGTTAGGAGGACATATTTAATGTGGAAACACAGATATCTTTGTAATTAAAATAAGTTTTATGAAGTACTTTTGGTGTTTTGTGTGTTTGATAACTGTATGGAGCATTTCACGTTTACTTACACAATTCATACACTACATTCAATTTGACGAGTCGCTATTAACGAGTATAAAAAGGACTTGACCCAGAAAGTCCAGTTGGAGATCCGTGAGTTTATCAGACACCAAAACTCTTAAAAGTGATCACAGTGACAATCATTTTATCCTGCGTCTCCACTCGGGCTGAACAATTAATATAAATACTATTGAAACCACCATAATAGTCACATAAAATGTGCCACAACAAACCTTTTTATAAAAGAAGCATTGTGCTGCTACAGAGGTGCCCCGGGCCACAAATCATATTTTACTGCCATAAAGAAACATTGTTTGTTTGATGAAGACCCACAACAAAATATACATAATTTTAAAATCTTTTTTCAGTGAAAATTAAATGCAAAAATTACCCATTCCAAAGAATTACTCATATCACAATATCTCTCACAATTTCAAAATAATTTACGAGGACTAGGCCATAAATTATGAAATAATAAGTAAATAAACTGTATACACTATAACGGTCAAAGACATCTGAAAATCTCTTTATATGCAGATGATGGTTTATTATTTTTCATAACCTCTAGTAGAACTTCACCGTAACCTCTCAGAACTATGGTGGCCCTGAAGTACGGTGGCCCTGAAGTGCAGAACACAAACGCAAATCGGAAAACACAACACATTAACCAAAACACAACACATTACCGGAAACACAACACATCAACGAAAACACAACACATTAACCAAAACACAACACATTTACAGAAAACACAATACATTAACAAAAACACAACACATTAAGAGAAAACATAACAGAAAACTTATGGTCGTTGCTGACTGGACGCGCTGTCTGTCTCTTTACAGGTGGCGGTAATGCACCGTAAGCTTTTTAACATGAAAAAGATTGGAGAATGTGGGACTCGAACAAGGTACCTCTTGTATGCAAAGCAGGTGCTTTACCATTTGAGCTAAAGGCCGCTTGTATTTGCATGGGACCAGCTAGGTACACATCCTTGTTAATAGGCACCCACGTCTTCCGGTAGGAGTACCTACCCTTTCTGTTTTCTCTTAATGTGTTTTGTTTCCGTTAATGTGTTGTGTTTTCTCTTAATGTGTTGTGTTTTCGTTAATGTGTTGTGTTTTCCGATTTGCGTTTGTGTTCTGCACTTCAGGGCCACCGTAATCAGAGAACCAAGTTACACTCTAACCACACATAATGGGTTGGTTGAGTGGAACAACTCAACATTTTGCTTGTTTTAAAACAGTAACAGCACTAGTAACAGTATTTTGCATTTTAGTATTTTGTAGTTAAAACCCAGCAAAATCTAAGCTTCCACATTCATGTCTATGATTTTCTGTATTTGTGTGTTTCATCGTTGTTGTCAACCATAAATATAAACTAGGACACATAAACTCTTGATAAAGGGAGAGTGGGTTATATAGGTCATGCTTATATGAAGACATTAGTGGATAGAAATCTGAATTAATGCTATAATCAACACTTCTGTGTACATGTGAACATATAACAATGATTTGCCTCAAGACAAATCAGTCAAATAAAAGACAATTAGTAAAAAACTAAAAAGATCTTATATGACTTCCCAACAAACACGTGCAATTTGCGGTTTTTATGACGGGGAAAAGTCCACTGCAGCCATAAAGCTGAGCAGATAAGCTAAGAACCGATACGGACGAGGATCAGTTCAGACAGGACGGACGGTCGGACGGACGGAGACATGGACGGGATTCATCCACACTTCACTGCGAGGACGACCTTCATCTTTCTACTTCTGGTTCTGCTTCAAAGGTCCACTGAGGCCCAGGACAGTGAGTACTGAGATCTGCTGGTTCGCTCGTTTACTGTATCTGACTGATGGCTTCACTTTACGGAAAATAATGACAATAAATAACAAGTGTGCTACAGACAAAAACCAGTTCTAACTACTCATTATGAGTCAAATTCAAGATAAAGTGGAATGAAAGCAGAAGAAGAGCTCAGGTGACTGAAACAGGAAGTAGTTTGACGTTGAAACAGCACAGTGGAAAGTATGTGAGCGGAGGGGTGGAGACATTTACCTAAAGCTGTAAAGTTCAACTTTATTTTCAATTTATGATTTATTATTTATGGTCTACGGATGCTTTAGTGACCAGCAGCTGAGTGTAAGTTTAAGAACTCACCACTTTGTTCAGTTACACTGTTTGCACTGACAAAGTCAACTGAAATCAAAACACCGTTTCACCCAAAGCATCGTTCAGATACAATGGGAGAGAAAGACACCACCGACTAGTGAAGGAAAGTAAGAAAGTAAAGTATTGCACAAGTCCTGTTTTGCAAACCTGCCCCACATCAATAAGATTCAGTTCCTGAACTAAACCACTCCTGTTAATTAAAGACGTACAGCCTGACCGCTGGGCTAATCAAACATACTTTGAGCTGGCCTGCTGGGCGGCACAACCACAAGCTAATGCATAATTGCTAAATATAAATCCATAAAAGAGCAGTGATAGCCTTGGATTGCGGTGACAGAAGTGCCCTCTGTGATTCAGTGGATTATGTAACTTGTGTTTCCTCCTGCTCAGAGCACCTGTTTGGCAAAATCCTTCCTATTTTACCAAATCTGGCACAGAGTGGACACCTTCTTACTTCAAATCCAAAACACTGGGATTTAACAAGATCTTGTATCCTAGGAGCTGCAATTCAGAATATTGGCTGACTAGAAAACCCAATTTTTTATGTTTGTTTTTAAAATTTAAGGACTGTTGAAGAACGTTTGGACTCATTTATGTCAATCGGACATGATTGTCATAAATGGTGCTTTTCAGACATGCGCAGGAAGAGTTTGAATGTAATATTTTGCAGAATTTTACTGTTTAGTTTGCACAACTACAACCGGCACCATTTTTCCCCCCTAAAATCTTGTTTCCCTCCCCTTCAAGCTGTGTACCGCTACCCATCGGCGATTGACTTAGGTGTTGATTAGACGTTGACGAGGCGTTGAAGTGAACGTGGTATGGTTCGGTGGAGGAGGAGGTTGAGGTTCACTGTAATTTTCTGTGCAGCTCCTCGTCAGCATTTCAACAAGAAAATTAACTTTACTAATACAGAAATATAGAAAATAATAAAATTAACTTTAACCAAGAGTTTCTGGAAACTTCAATTTCAGTGAAAACAACAAAACAACCAGGTGGTGTCAGCTGTAAGTCCCATCTCAAGGAAATGTATGTAACTTACATGTATGGTGCAACCAGTTTTTAGCCTAATTCTTCCACTCTGGTCAAACATATACTATTATTTCTCCTGTTTTATCGAGTATATCTGATTATATCTCAGTTTGTTTGTTTCAGTAAGTAGAAAGATTTGAACTTCCTTGTTTTTCAAGCATTAGGCAATCACTGATATCCGTACTGGACACACAGAGATGAACCTAATATCCATTTTCTAATCTGACTTTGGAGAAGAAAGAGAACAAACAAGAGTTACTAAATGTTGCCACTGTCTCTTTAACTGGGACTCTTTGTGCTCTTCTTCTCTCCCAACAGTCTGTTCTGCTCCTAAAACTGTGCAATTTGTAGAAAACAACACGGTGGGTGCTGTTGTGGCGGTGATCACTGTCCAAACAGGTGTGACGCTCGAGTTCAGACCTTTCCCTGCAAACCCCGACAACCCATTCGGACTCAATGGGAACGAACTGATAGCTGAAAGGGTTCTGGACTACGAGGTACTGTAGATCATGACTAATAGTGCAAGATCCACATCCACATCTCAGTTTAGGTTTATAAAACTTCTGACTGCTGAGCATGACGTTTGTTTTGTTTGCAGACTCAAAAAAGTCACGTAGTCGACATCACCTGCATTAAAACAGACCTCCAGGTAAAACTGTCTTCATACACAAAACATGTTCAACTGAGACCTTTAATGCTCTACATGCAGCTCAAAAAGGATGATTTACTTCATATTCTTGATATTTTATGTCATATATGATTTCCAAGTTGTCGTAAATATGCAGTAATAGTTGTAACAACAATAAGTTGTTTAAACAAGGATTGTGTCTCTTCTTTTCCAGTTCAGAATCAACATGATTGTATTTGTGACCAATGTGAATGATAACCCTCCAGTCTTTGATCAGGACCTCTACAATATCAATGTCAATGAGGTGAGTCTGATCAATACCTTTAACTAAATAGGAATTATTGTTTATCATTCTAGATTTTTGTTTGTTTGTTACCTCACAGAAGCAACAACTGACAAAACGTTTTATCTTTTATGTAAATAACACCCAAGTTTCCCTGAATTAATGTATTTGAAACTTTATCTTTTGTTTTAATTGAAGTGTGTTGTGTTTGTAGCTAAAGAACACTACATGGCCAATAATAGGATACCGTTATGTTACCGTGTCATAGTCTATGTCAATATTGTTATTTTGCACTTGCTGGAGATTTACGTTGTATAGTTATCACCTGATTATAATGCACTTGTCCTAGTTTACGTACCTCTTTGTTGTTGTTTCGTGATTAACATTAGCTATTTTTAGCCGTTTGCTATTCAAAGATAATTGGGCACGAGAGACAACACCGAAATGTTATTGGTCGTAGAAAATAACATTTGACACTTTCTGCGACAGTATTTTGGTTGGTTCCAAACTTTTCCCAGTGGCGACTTGTGGTATTGCAGTAAAAAGTTCCCAGACAGCCCAAAAAGCATTTTCCACGTAGGCTACAATCGTAAAAGAGACGTCTGTAAAACTGTTGACAGGACGTCTCGACCTGCGGAAGTAAACCTATATGTTAGAAACCTTTTTAGCGTATGCGCCAGGCAAGCAATTGTCATTGGACTGAATTGTCGCCATCCTTGGGTCTGGTATCCAGTTCTTACTTTATTACTCAGAGTAGCTAAGATGAATCTCACGTCTCTGCAGTGCAACCAAACACCGACACAGCTTCAGTATTAAACTAACTAGTTTCAACGTGTGCTGATCACACAAGCTTCAACATCTTGTGGAAAGACTCAAACCAGAAGTGGACGCTGTTACAGCAGCAGTTTAATCCTGCAATGTTCAGACGTCCACATACTTGTCCATAAAGAGTATGAATAGGAACCTTTTAGTACACGTTTAGTTACGTCTATCGTCATAAGAGACTTGTCGGCAAACAGCACTGATCAGTGTTGAGGCTGCTAATTGAGGTTTGCTCCAGTGAATAATGAATTTAAATGGTTTCATGTTAATATTTCATCACATTGAGTGTTTAAACCGTTTTGTCCAAGATGACTCCCATAGGCACAAGCGTGGGCCGCTTCACCGCCACGGACCGGGACGAGCTACCGATCTACTACAAACTGATGTCCGAATCTGTGAGACCTCAAGTTTATTTCTCTTTATGAGAGGTGTCTTGTTGAGTTTATGTCTCTTAGACGTTTAGGTAAATCCTCTCAAGAGTCAGATGAGATATTAATTTAATCTCCAGTACAGAAATGTGCCCAGGGTGTGTTTAGCCTAGCTTAGCACAATGACTGGAAACGGGGGGGAACTGGTAGCTCAAGAGGCGGATCTAAACTTGTGCTCTTTGATGTCTGCAGAACGACTTTAAACTGAATTCGCCTACAAGCCCGGATCTCCTTGTTGACAGTCGTCTCGACTACGACAAAGTCAAAAATGTCCAACTTATATTATACGCTCAGGTGAGTGCTGCTCACTGCTGGTTCTGAACACTGACATTCTTCTTTCAGCTCAATGAAATCAAATATTTCTTTCAGTCTCTGGAGGTCAAGCATCATCTCCTAAACATCAATTCAGACATCAAATGAACATGAGGCAGCTTCAGCTCAGCAGGTTGAGTGGGTCATCCACTAATCACTGGGTTTGATCCCTGTCTCAGTGTTCTTGATCAGAACAGGTAGATGTGCTAATGCAAAACCTAATGCTAGCTGAATAGGCGCAACAGAGGGAGAGCGGTTCTGTTAAAACAGTCAAGGTGATTTTGTGAGGAGAGTCAGACTTGTATTGCTGCAGGGCAGAGTGGCATGAACACGTTGTGCTTTTCCATTAAACTTGTGATGTAGGAAAAACACATCGGTAACCGTGGAAAGTGTACACAACAAAGACGGTGACAACCATTGCTTTAAAATGACATAAATGACAAAAAAATGAAAGATTATTGACAAAACCAGACTAAAATGTTTTTAGTCTTTGTTGACTAAAACTAACAATAATCAAACAGCAAACATTTGATTAAAACTAATATAAATTTTCCAAGTCTAAGACTAAAAACAAACAAATCAGATGTCAGCGAGGGTCTTTAGATGGAGAAAAGACAAAAATGTCTCTGAACAGCTGAACCTTGTGGGACTAGTTTCAGTCCAGTTTCTCAGACCTGTGCTGTCATTCTGTACATACATTATCTCTTTTATTTATTAATTAATTCTATAGGACACACCATTGGCCCCAGCCAATCGCGAGGTTTCGTTTACTGCTACCACCACCATCATAGTCACCATCTTGGACGTGGACAACAGGCCGCCGTGGTTCCAGCCCTGCATCCAGCACGAGATTGAAGGGACTGTGATCTGCCAGAGCACCGGCTACACCAGCAGGGTCGTCTTAAACGAACAAGAGGTGCGACACTTTACGTGGTGGTAACTCTTTACCTCCAGGAGTATTTTATCTTAAAGCAGCTGATCAGCGAGCTCCTTGGCTGAATGTCCAGATATGCTTGAAACTTACAACCACATCTAAAAGTCAAAGTTTTTCTATTTGTTGTTAATATACACATGGGAAGATGCGGGTGAAAGGCAGCTCCTCCTTGCTGCATCCCACTGCCTCTTTCCAACAACGTCATGAATCCTACAAATGGAGACACTTTCCTCGAGATGTTGCACTTGAACATACAAAAAGAGACAGTTGAAACCTTTACTTTCCAAGCTTCACATACCTCAGACGCTGTTAGTCAACCGGACAAACACTTTGATTGAAGCACGCTGAGGTCTTAATACTCCACTGTGCTCAAAGCTAAAAGGACGACTTTAACACATGATGATGATCAGAGTGTTTTCTCCTCCGCAGCCCGGACTGTTACCCCTGAAACCAGGACCGCTTTATGCCATTGACGGAGACTCCGGGATAAATGAGGAGATCTTGTACTCGTTCCTGAGTGGTGAGCAGGCCGGATTATAATTAACAACAGTGGTTTGTTGTTGTTGTTTAGGTCGTTGATTATCGGCAGGTAGAAGCAGCTCAGTGTGTCTGTGTTTTTAGGAAATGGCGACGGTCTGTTTGAGATCAACCCGAACACGGGGAACATCAGCATGCTGAAGCCGGCCGACGTGTTGGAGACAATCAGTCTGACGGTGCTGGTAAAGACCAAACAGTCACGTGCTTTAATCTAAATCGTCCAAATGATGCTGTCACTTCAGGATATGCGCTGTTGTCTGATGCTGCAACCAAATGGTCTTTTGGGTTTGTAATAACTGAAGGAAACACACAGTTGTAACTACAAGACAAACAAAAAAAACTAAATGTACACTGGTTTTACTTCACGTCTTTTCACCAGGGTCATTCGTATCAGTGTTGACTTAAAGGATTTAAAGTCTGACCTAATATATTTTAGACTAAATCTCTTAAAGTCCAACTGAAATTTAAATCACAACAATCTGAAACCAAATGAGAGAAATTTATATTTTATATTATTTAAATATAATAATTTGTATTTCAAAGGTGAGACAAGAAGGATTTATTTTCATTATCAATTCATCAGTTAATTATTTTCTTGACTAATTGATTAATCATTTGGTTAATCTTTTGTCCAAAACCAAACATAATCAGTTTAATATCACAGAAGACAAATAAAACAGTATTATATTCACATTTAAAAAGCTCAAAGAGATTTTGTCATGCGTCTGTTGTTTTAGTTTAAATCTTCAGGTATCAGGTGTGTTTTTCTCTCCCAGGCTGCTCAGAAGAGGAACAGTTATCAGTTCTCCACCACCACCGTCACAGTCAGCGTTCAGGTGAAGAGTCTCCACCCTCCACAGTTTCAGAGGTCTCAGTACGAAGGCGTCATCACTGCAGTGGGCGCCATGGCCATGGACCCGAAGAACAAGGATGAGCCGCTGCGCATCATCGCCACAGATGATGACTACGCTGCCACTGGGGTAAAACACTCTTTGATCCAGTCCATTGACTTCTATCCACCTGTTTCATGTGTATTTTTTATTTGTACATGAAGAGCTTGAGTGCCCTCTCCTGCAATGGTTTGATGGCACCCGACTGTAGAATTATCCCAATAAATTAACTTAATCTTCACATAACATCTCTTGAATATTTTCCAGAAATGTGGTTAAAATTCATGCTAAATTTGGATGGAAACTTGACTTCAGACATACGTTTTTTTCTGGTTTATTACAGCTTCTTCAACCTAGTTTTCTCTAGAGATCTACAAAAAAAACACATTTATTTAGAGGTCAAACTGGACGTGAGTGCTCAGGAAAATTGTCAAAGGTGAAGCAGGAAGTCGGTCTGTAAACTGTAATGGATGTTTACAACAGACAGTTTGAATAAAGGTTTAACTATTCAACTTTGTTTACTCTTACAGATACGTTTGGCTAGCTTGGGGTCATGCCTGGCTGTGATTACATGTATTAAGATTACACCTTCTTGGTTTTAAAATGCATAATATAAAGTGATTCAGAGGTCTGGTACCCGACAACTGTTGAACTATTCACCGTGTCAGTATTGTGTGTTTGATGACTGAGGAAGTCTTTTGCAGTTTTCCGTCGACTTCTTGTGCAGCACTAACCTTTACGTTTTATTTCAAACAGGGTGTAAATCCCCACATTGCTTACCAAGTTAATGGGAGCAATGATTTCTCCATCATTAACGGCTACGTATTCATGACTAAGGATCTCCCAGAAGCCACATTATCTCTGGAAGTGAGTTTACATATTTAGTCATAATTAAAGTGATTGATAGGTCGTTGTTTTACTAAGCACTCAACTCCATCTTCACACTTTCAGGTGATGGCAATAGACAACTCTAACGAAGAATCAGCTACAGCTCAGCTCTTAGTGGAGGTGAAATCAGGTAGGAAGTAAACCTCCACAGGGGGCTCTACTAAAGGTAGAAACGTAGTCATCAAACAAGTTCTGGCACCTCTTGGGCTAAGGTCCAATGCAGCATCAATCTCCAATGGTACCTTTTTATCAATTTCCTATCAACCAGACAAACCGGCGTGTAAATGTAATTCCTGGGTGGCCTTGTTGGGATTCTTCCATTGCTTGATTGCATTTTTAGCTGTGGATTTCTACCAGACTGTTAGCTTTGATTTTGGTTAACGACCGTGTTTCGTGTAATCTTTATCTTTAGTTTGCTACTAGATTGTTCGATGTTTATTCAGGAAATTTAGGGGGATTTCAACCAGAGGAACCTGGGTGTAGATTTAGTACCTGGGTAACCTCGGTAGGATTCTTCCTGTCATTTGTGTTTAGTTATGTTTTTGATTTGTGTCACATATCGACTGTGAGTCCTGTGGTTGGTCTGCTCTGATGTCACTGAGTTCACATAGATGTGGTCAAATATCTACCAAATATATCTGAAGTTCCTGATTTTAGATCAGTCCAGGGGTTTGTTTGCACATTTTTTTGCATAGATTACGCCACCAAGAATTTGTGAAGGGCCTCTGGCTGACGGGTTTTGCCCTCGTCCTGTGGAATTTATTACTTTATTGTCAGCTGCAATAATTCTTCTGGCAATCGCATTAAAATGGGACCATTTCCTTATAACGTCTAAAGAGTTTTGATATGTACTTTATTGGGTACGTGCAGTCACGCCATATCTTTTCTTATCTGTATAACCAAATAATATTATTTGGTTCTGTGCTACTTCATCAATTAATACTTCCCCATCATTGTCAGTAAAGTTTCTCTTCTTGGTCTTTGCTCCATGTTGTCAGCAACATCTACTCCTCACAGTATTAGTTAAAGAATCCCAACAGTTCCCACTATGAGCTTTGAGATTTGTAATGTTTCTTTACGTAAATGTGTACAGCTATACAAAGTGTGTGGGATTCGTCGATAGCAAGCAGCTGTGTGCACACACATTTAATAAATACCAATTTTCTTGAGTATATTAAATGTCCTTTCTCACAGACGTGGAAATTTTTCTACTCACAGCTTGATAAATGAGGTCTGAGCTGCCATCAAACCAATTAAACATGAACTCCGTTAGCTAATGAGAGCACATGTTGGTGCCATTGGGTCCACTGGTGGTTTGTAACTAATAAAAAAATGAATAAAAACCTTCAGCAATCAAGTTTGGGCAAATAAATCAACGTAAAAATTCACTTTGCGTCCACTCTGAAGCACCTTTAAGGTTCGGAGAAAACAGTGACATGAGGTCAAACCATTAAGCTACAAAGTGTGCTCTCCTCCCAGGTCTCACCACCACCAGTTTGCCTCTGAGCACTACAGACAGTATGGACACGACGTCCATAGAGGAATCCACCACCAACAGCAAAACCACTGAAGATATCATATCCACCACCATCCCCATCACGACCAGTGAGAGCATCATTTCCACCACCGACCCCATTACGTCCACTGCCAGCCATATGTCAACCACCATCCCCATCACAACCAGTGAGAGCATCGTTTCCACCACTGCTTCCAGTATAACCACTGAAGGCGTTTCAACCGCTAATCCCAGTTCGACCAGTGAAGGCAGCATTTCCACCACTAATCCCAGTTCGACCAGTGAAGAAAGCCTCTCCACAGCAAGCACAGCTCACACAGGTGGTCACATTTCAATCTTAGTAGCGTCAAAGGTTGTCGCCACACATTATTTAAAGTGAAGCAGGGGTCACTTTTTCGTCCTAATTAGTGACAGAAGATGCAAGAATCCACCTATAAGTTCCTGCAAAGGTAGAGTTCTCAATGTATTCAAGAGCTGCCTACTTTGCACAGCAGAAAAGGTGTCTTGTTGACATTCAAAGCGACCAACCACAGAGCTCTGCTTTGTCATGAAGTGACAGCAGTCAGGTCTGAAAGGGTGCACAACCGGGTAAAAACAGACCCACTTGAAACTCGTCCTCCAGGTCAATGCTAAGCTAGCTCGATATTCTAAAGTAATAATGAACACTACCTCTAAAAACAAAAACCCTCATATGCATGTTTAGAGATTTTGTAGTGAGTCTGTTGGAGATTTTTTGCCTTGTTTCTCAGACTTGAATTTTAGCCGCGGGGCAAATATGTGAAACCAAGTCTAGCATTACAAAATCTTATAAAACCTCATTAATTTGGGTCTTTACCAAAGTATAAGAACCCAAACCCAAGTATGTTCCTGGTAAGAGTAAGCACACCTAGAAGCAGAGACATGATAATTGGTTAAATTTCTCCTGAGCAGATATCCGGGCCGTCTGGATTTGTTTTTGATTTTCTTTATGAATTCAGTCCTGGATCTCCTTTAAAATTGTGTTCTCGATATAGGCTATAGCTACACAAGCTTTATCTTGTTTAAAGTTTTTACGAATCAATTATATTTGCCTGTGATGTTTGAATCACAAAAAGTGATCATCTGAATTCACTGTTGATGATGAAAAGTCATCCAGAAATGCAAGAATAGCTGTTGTGTTCAAACCTGGCACGCAGCTTGTAGCACATTTCAACCCCTTTTCTTTACTTGACAATACGTTATATTTACAAACTGTACAGTAAAGTAAATTTTAACCAGGTAAAGTTTAAAATAAAGTTCCCCTGTATTCCCCTGCATTGACGTTATTATGTTTCTAGCTACAAGATTGTTAGCTTCAGCTTTACTTAGCAGCTGGACTGTTAGCTTTGTTCTTGATTAGCTCGACTGTATCTTTAACTTTAGTTTTCCACTCAACTGTTAGCTTTGATTTTTGGTTAACTAATTAATGTGTAATCTTTATCTTTAGTTTGCTACTAGATTGTTAGCTTTCATTTTGGTTAGCTACAAAACCTTTAGCTTCAACTTTGGTTAGCTACTACTGTTAGCTTCTTCCTGCCTGTGGCTTAATTACATAGACTGTAAGTTTAACCTTTAGTTTAACTTAACTAGATGCCTGTAATCTTTATTTTTAGTTTGCTACTAGATTATTAGGTTTCATTTTGGTTAGCTACAAAACTTTAATCCAAACTATGGTTAGCAACTACTGTTAGCTTCTACCTTTAGCTTGACTTAAACAGATGCCTGTAGCTTTGACTGGGTTTAGCTTGCATACTGTTTGCTTGACTTTGGTTCTAGACAGTTTGATTCAAATTTCCAGTTCAACAAATACATTTGAGACTAAAGTGTAAAATTGATAATCAAGTGAGGAACGTATCACAGCAGGAAACAAAGTCTTTGTGCACAACACTGTGAGTCTAATCCTCTTTCTAGAGAGGTTTTTCTATCCCCAGAACCTATTTTCATGAGGCCTGTGACCGTTCTACTAGCTAAAAATCTAAATCAATTTAAATGAGACATGTTCATAAGTAAATATGGCTATTTAGTAAAGTCACAACCTCTTTTATCAGAGTGAGTTAGATTGTAATCACATTTAAGATTCAATAAGTATTTATTGACTTTTGCTCTTGCAGGGATCGTACCGGCAGGTGGCTACGGGCCAACAGACATGGCAGCGCTCGGTGCAACCCTGGGTGTCCTGCTGTTTATCTGTCTGGTGGTCATCACTCTGCTCGCCATTCGCATTCGGAAGGAGAAAGCAGAATGTAGAAAGATCTCCGAAGCCAGCATCTTCCAAAAGGATGTAAGTTCAAAGTTTTAAAGTTTGTTAAAGTACTCCATGTACAGGGCAAGTACAGGGAACGTTTTCCAACCATCTGCCTCTGACTTAAGATGGTTGTAAACATCACTTTCCAAAGATTTTCTGTCCAAATGTCTGTCCAACACTTTGGTCCAGAGATGGATATCCCTACTACAACTACCAGTCTGTGGATATTCATGGTTCCCAGAGGATGAGTCCTACTTTTGGTCACCCCTCTTTCCTCTAGGACCATGTTTAAGGAAAGACTTCCATTTGCACTCAAGAAATCTGAATCTAATAAGCAGATTAATATGTGTGGGGAACCAACGGGGTGTTGAGCATCCAATTCTCCTTCATACATCCAGGAGTACCTTCCTAAAACGGCACCACACCTGAGGAGACTTGCCGTCTCTTTCATTGGATGCCATCAGGCCTCCTGCATATACAGTCTCTTTGTAACGTCCTATCATTTTCCATATTGTGAGATGTAATGAATTGTTTCTACTTGCCCTGAATATGTCGTCCTTCCACAGCTGGGTCAAAGTTTAGATGGTCATAAGGAGGTTCTCCAGTATACCAATGATGCCTTCCAGAAAGATGACGATGGAGACAGCACGGGCTCTGGTGGTCCATATGGTGGAGAGCCACAGAGAATGGCAAGGGAGGTGATGATGAAGTCTATGGCGCCGCTGCATTCCCTCATGGATGACGGCTCGAGCCAGACAGGCTCAGACAAGGTCGACAACGAGAAGGAGGTGAAACCCATCCTCACCAAGGAGAGACGCGTGGACGAGGGATACAAGTCAGTCTGGTTTAGGGAGGACATCGACCCCGACGCCAAGGAGGAGGTGGTCATTATCCCAGACAGGAAAGAGGAAGACGAGGAACAGTCATCCAGCGACAGAGAGGAGGATGAAGACGACAACCGGCGGACAAAAACCCGAAAGGCCTTCTTTAATGATGTAGATCTGGACAGTGGACTTGGGGTGAAGATGGAGGATCCATCAGACGACTCGGGTGGTGACGAAGCGTTGACCGTTGATCTGTGAAAGACAAGTATATAGCCGGGAACCACCCATAATAAAATCTATTGATGATTTATCAGCAGTTAGTTCTGTAACCCAGAACCAGCACTGAACGCACCTCATGGAAAAAACTAATTTTGAAATATTAAAAAAGTCAAGTAAAAATGCATCAGAATTACTTTAACTTATAGGCCTCACCCTACGTGTAAAGGTATATACTTTAGGTGATTTTAATCTTTTACAGCTTTTATTCTTTATGTAAATACTTAATGTGTCATAATTAATGTAGTGTAACCTAAATAAAGATATAATGTTCATGTACAAAAGGAGTTTGAGGCTGCTGAGTTCGGTGAAGAAATGGAGACCAAGTCTGTGGCCCCCTGGTGGTCCCTGCAAGTACTGTAGGAAGAATTGTCTGGAAGATTTTTTAAATAAATGTATATTTGTTGATACATTTTCCTCAATAAAGTCAGACGTGTATTTTAAAACTACTTATTAGATTGCAAAAGTCTTCAAGACATCAGCTGACAACAGTTAAGGTGGATTTACAGTTACATCATTGCAGTCATGAGTTTTATATTAATTATAGATATTATAGAAGTAAGGAGGAATCAGCTCTCACTGTACTTTAATACCAGTAACGTCTCTGCCTCTACTTTTATAACATTTGTATTTTGCAGTAGCGCGTTCAGTAAACATGGTTGGAAACTGCGAGAGGAAAGAAAAGCTCATGTATTCGAGTTTCTGGTATTTTGGGTTAATTATTTACTAGTTGTGTTGGTTGTTTAACGCCGAGAGATGACTAAATCATGTTGTAGAAACGCAGAGAGAAACAGCAGGTGATAAAACCAGAAACGTCTGCTTTTACTGTCTGATAATAAAACCCTCTCTGCTGATACTGAAGACTGTAAAACATTATGACCAAAACAAACTCTGAACTTCCATTAAATAATCCCCAGCAAGTATCAGAAACACTAATCAGCAGATGAACTGAAGGAAAAAATATGAATATACTAAAAATAAAACCTTAAACCAGAGAAAAAGGTCCAACTAAAACTTTTATGACTGTCTAAATTAAAGTTGACTTAAAAAAAAAGGTCAATTAAATGTATCACTTATATTGAATATGTGGTTCATAAATGATCAGAATATATATTTTAATTTTATTAAAAAAAGACAAAGACGCCCAGGTGATGACACCAACAGGCTGAAGTAGGTACTGCTCAGAAACAACAACAACAACATCAACAACAGGACTGTCAATGTTTGACATTTGATTTTCTTTTACTTAAAAATGTACATCACATTTGAACAAACAGAAAATCATTTAATAAAAAAAATGTACACTTGTTTGCACAGTTACACCATTTTATAAAATCATCAAATCCGAAAGACACAACAGGTTTAGTGTTAATGTAAACGGGGAAGAAAGGAAACACCTGAAAAACTACAAACAAACTGAGAAAGATTGGGTATTACGGCAGAGACGCTCAGAAAACACGTGAAACAGGAAGCCTGAATGAGGCAACATGGCAGCTGGCATCAATATTACAAAAATAAAAACGGTTCAAACTAAAGATTTGGCAGCAAGAAGAGCCTTCAAAAGTGTATTTGAACAAACGTTGATATAATTTGTTACTGACTCGAGGAGAAAACATACTGCTCACCTTTATGTGGGATGTTTCATGTGCAGGTAGGAAACCTTTACTCACTAAAAGGAGAGCCTTGTTTTTGGTCAAAAGGTAAAATATCTAACGTTTTAATTGAAATTATGTTAATTTGATGTGAAATAAAAGTCATAAATGCTTGTATGTTAGTACATACGGTAGAGAAACCACAGTATTACAGGTGTAACTGAGGGGAAAGTTTTAAAATAAAATGTTTATGGATGTTAGGATGCCGAAGAAAAGTATATCGACCGTATCTCAGTTCAAAATGAATATTAAAAGTTTTAAATCTGTGTGCTTCATTTAGATTAGATTGAAAGCAATTTGAGAGAATAGATTATACATTTGAGAGCAGTTAGAACACCTGCGGCCTCCATACGAAGTGAAAAAGAGAAGCTAAACTGTTGTTTTAACTTGTTTAGCTTTAGCCGATCAGCTAGAGTTAGAAAAAAAGCTAAAGTTAAAAAATCATGATCTGGACAAATGTTTTTTTTTCTTGCCTATTTGCTTATTGGCTAAGAAAGAAAGCTGAAATATAATTGAACTGTGATTTAAAAAACGTGCATTTCAGGTGATTGTGTTGTTTCAGTTGTTTAGCTTTAGCAGATTAGCTTCAAGCTAGGAGAAAGCTAAAGTTAAGAGTCAATATTTGATGTCAGTGTATGTCAGTTTTTTTCCGCTCATTGATTGTGAACAAAAGCAGAATCTGAATTAACTAAGATTAGACCAAACTTCATTATTAAAAAGGATATATGTTTGTTTTGCTAGCTTTAGCTTTAATTCTGTGGTTTTACATTAAATGTTTCTTACCACATTAAAAATAACATACTGTAATATTAACATACTGTAAGGTGATAAAGTACAATACAGAATCATATAATTCAGTTTTCATAGTTCCCTGAACACTAATGTTAATGAATGAGGTTTAAACATCTGCTAATAACACTGTAAAAACTGATAAAAAGGAGTTGCTGCTCTCTTTTTTATTTTTTTTTTGGGGGGGGGGGTTGAACTGTTCGTTGGACAAAACACTAAAAATGATGCAGTTTTTACTATATTCAGTTTCTTTTTTTAGACCAAATGATTAATTGAGAAAATATAATCAGATTAGCATAATATTCTGTTAATAATGGAAATAATTGTTACTTGAGGTCCCACTTTAAAAGTACATTTTTAGGTCTTTCACATAAAGTTATTAAATTAACCAAAGACGTCCTGTCATTGTTTGATACAAGTGTCTCCTGTGTTCTTTCATATTCAAAAATATATATTTGTGTTTTCATTGACTTATTAATTATTAACAGACGGTCAAATGTCCGACCAACAGCCCAAAACTCGATGTTCAAGTTTACTTTGATCTTTAAACTGCAAGAAAAGCAGCAACTACAACAACTAGAGAGGAGTTTTTGATTGATAAGCGACTTAAATTATTAAAATCGGTAAACCTTCCAGCATAATGTGTGTGTGTGTGTGTGTGTGTGTGAAATTCAAATAAGAGCAGATTTTGCTCTGAGAACAAAACAACTTTAGGTTGAACCCTGCAGATTAAAAGCCTACCAAGTATAAGGATTGTGCCCTTGGAAGGCTTTTATTGTGAAGCATCTGTGCAGGAAGTGTTGAGCTTCACAGCAATAAAATCAAAACAACAACAAAACAAAAGTGTTTCCAGCAGAGCGGTGAGTTTAACATGACGGTGAATAAATATGGTGATATAGTGAGACATTATAGTACTACAGGTAACCCCTTACCTGGTCTGCATGCAGGTGATTATTTAAGCCATTATTTATAAACAAAATAAAACCCACCGGCCCAGTTTACGTCACTTCAGCGGATCCTGCTGGCGGTGCAAACTGAATTAAAGCCCTTGGAGGTGTGAAGCTCTCGGGGGAACTCTCTCTGTAAACCCCCGGAACTGTTTGGTCCAGAAACGCTTATAGTGCACTATTTTTATATATATATGGGGGGAAATAGGGAGTGATTTTGTTATTTAGGCCTCCGGTTTGGCGGCTGTAGCCGTGGCGACGACCTTCAGGTACTGAGTGTTGATGGCGTCAAAGGCCTCGTCTCTGTGGAGCATCGCCCCGAACACCAGCGGCTGCAACAGGACAGACAGGGAGAAATGAAACAATAACTGTTCACGCTACATGCATGCACCTGGAACATATTTTAGTAATTTAAAAGAAAACTAGACTAAAAAGCTTTAACTACACTGAGTCAAATGTACATTTAATATACATTTGCATCAAAATCAGCAGCCAAATGAACACTGCACCACTTCCCCTCCTCAGTTCACTGACACAGAAGACGTGGGCACACTTTAAAATGATCATCAAAACAAGATTAATGTTTGTATTTCAGCTTTTACTGTTTACTGCGTTTTCTTCAGTAGGAACCAATCAAGGTGACTTATTGGATCTCAACCAATCAAACGAGTGCCGATCACGGTTTCCACTCTTCTGTAAGAGCACGCTGTTAATACAGGTAACTCCATCCGAGCAGAAACACAATCAACCACATTACCAGGATCAGTTGAGGCTGATTCAGCGTGTTAGCCTGGGTTAGATAAACCCGGAGGGTTCGCACAGCTTTTAAAAAAAAAAGTGAAATACAAACCCCCGGCGAGGCTCCGCCCACTGAGCTCTTACCTTCTGGGTGGATGGCGTTGCTATGGAGATGCCCATCCCAGAACCAGGCAGCACAGACAGCACTTTGTACTGTGAGGGGACAGAGACGAGTTCAGTAAGCACACTGTGTGGGGGGGGGGGGGGGGGGGGGGGGGGGGGGGGGGGGG
>JAVQJL010051702.1:0-20404 GCA_036024295.1 Nannoperca obscura
AGATCTAATAGGACGAGTACAGAGACAAGTCCTTTGTCTGATGCAATTAGAAGGTCATTTGTGACTTTCACCAGTGCTGTCTCTGTGCTGTGATGCAGTCTGAATCCTGACTGAAAGTCTTCAAACAGGTCATTGTTCTTTAGAAAGATACACAACTGATTGGCGACTGCTTTCTCAAGCAATGACATCATGTATCTACACACACACACACACACACACACACACACACTGCAGACCGGGGCCAGGTCTGGATGAAGAGCTAGCCAGCAGAGCAAGGAGGCTGGAAGGATAGAGAGGGAGGGAGGCAAAGCAGGCAGGCGGTGATGGATAAAGAGAGAGGATGACAGTGCACCATTTCTACTCTGGTGGTATACAGTCAGTGACACATTCTGGTGGATTGCACTAATAAACTCAACAAACAATGCCGCAGTGTAAACCTTATAAAACCACCACAACCACTGCCTAAAATAGCGAGTACTGGATGTTTACGACCAAAGTGTTTGCCCTAAATGGTAAAATAGAAGGTTTTCAGACCTTAAAACATGATATGACATTATCCCAGGTTACATTCATTATGCTTGCACACAAGTATGTTTTATGAACACGCCTCCTTAACTTGCACACGTGGAAGCACAGCGTGCATTATTGGAAATGTGATGCTAAACAAATGCACGAGAGTCAGTGTCCCCAGGAGAGAAAGGCAAGGAGACAGGGAGGGAGAGAAAACTCAGCGCTGCACTGCAAAAAACAGCCCACGGGTCTTTTTGGTAATTCATGTTATTGTCAACAACTCCAGTGTCCTTTCTCCCTCCACAGAAACACACATCGTATACCACATGAACTGTTTCACAAGTTCTTACAGTCTTACTACACAACAACATATCCAGGCATTGTGAAAGTTAATCAGCAATCAGCTGAAGTGAATGGTTTTGATATGTCTTGTCTTGCTGCACAATCACAACATCTCTGCCCTCCCCACCTCCAAGAAACAGGAAGGTTATTCACAGCATCCATCAAATCGCACAACATAAACAAGCCCTCGAGTGGCTCCATGTTTTCATAAAGCAAAACAGGCGTATTATCTCACAAGCCTGCCAGAAACTACCAGAGCAAGGCTAGAAACGATTAGCTAGCCGCGTCCCGCCAGCACCATGCACCAATACAAGTCTCACCCCCAGGGGCCTGCATGGCCTATAGCTGCAGACTATTCCACGTGTGCGAATGTGTGCGAGTCAAGAGAATACCCTCCTTTATGCTTGTTTGTTTCACAATGAACCTCTTTATTGCTTAAATTGGAGCCCAGCACAGAGACCTGCACCGTACAAGACACAGGAATACGGCCAGGAGTCGAGAGCTGGAGCATCTCTGAACGGCAACCAGAGGACAGGATGAACCGACCTGTCGAGCTTCTGTAGTGCTGAAACCATCAGTCAACCAATTAGTCAATTGACAACAACAACAAAATCGATGGGCAGAAATTCGGATAAGAGATCAGTTGTTCCAGAAATTGATGAAGCAAAGCAGCCAAATATTTGCTCTTTCATTTTCTCAAATTTGAAGGGGGTTGATGCTTTTCACTGAAAACTTCAGGATCTTGTGGTTTTGGTCTGTCAGTCGGACAAAACAACCAATTTGACGATTTTCTGACATCTTATACATGAAGTGATAAATGGAAACAACACAAAAGATAGGATAATGGGAAAGAATCATTAGTTGTAACCCTACAGGCGTCACCAACTTACTCCGTTTGGTAGGTCTAAACAGTATTAAGTGAAGCACAACTAAACTACAACTACAACTCACTGGTGGAGAAATGTAGCCATTTTATATATAAATTAACAGCTTAAAGCATAGTAACTAGTACAAATCCACTTAGCTACTGTATGTGAAGGTGTGAGGCATAAACAAACGCTTTCCTTTTTGTCCGGCGGTTGATTCATTTCTGATGAATGGCCGACTAGTGGATCACTTTACCAGCAACTCGCCTCCTGGTAGGATCTCTGCCTGAAGAGAGCTCAAGTTTAAGAGTCGTGGGGTTTCAGAAAATGCTACTCGCGGCTCCGTTGTATCTACATACAAGCGTTTCCCCCCGTTAAGTCTCGGACACGATAGCAGTGGAGTTGAAGTACGCTAGCTAACCTTAAAGCAAAGCGTTGGTCAACGAGCTGGCTGCTCGCGACATCTTTCCAATAGCGCTTGTTTTCATCCGCCCCGACACGAGAGGAATCAATCAACTGTCGTCGCGGGCACAACTAAACCTCTGACAATAAACTCGAAAGGGAAACACGCTGGGTGCCGTAGAGGCTCCATCTGCCGCTGCAGTCTCCCCGGTCTGCTCTCCCCCACCTCCCCGACTTGTTCGCAACACAAGCGGGGCCCTCAGACGCCAAAGCGATGCGTCGCCCAGAAGAAAATCTGAAGTTACTCACGTATCCGCTCAATTGTGAGGAAAACTGCAGCGGCCACAACTCGTTGTGTTCAAGCGAAGGATTCTCGGCATACCACATCACTCACCCCTTCTCCGGTGTGTTCACGTCCTCCTCGCTACGCTCCTGTCTTTTTTTTTCTTCTCTCCTCCCCTCCGTTTTCTCTCGGCTTGTTTCTTTTCCCGTCCCTCCCAGATGCCGCTGTTCGCCGACAGAGGGATCCGGGGGACGCTGCTCCGGAAGCAAACGCTCCCCTGTTTGTGGAGCCAGATCAGTGACAGTTACATTTGGCATCGAAAAGAAAACCTGGCTGTGAAAACAAAACCTGAACTTGATCATTTTTAAAGGCAAATGTTGTTTTCGATGCCAAATGGTGTGGCTCCATAAACTCTCCCTTTACTGCCTAATGTCATTACTTTACTTAGAGTGGTGCTGCCAATGACTGCTTTCAAATGGCATTATATAGATGGGCATTTGCACACTTTAAAAGAAAGTTTTTTAAAGAGTTTTTACCCCCCAAAAGATTAACAATTCAAAAACATAGCCTTTAATGGTGATGATGATGAAATAAAAGATAGAAAACTTCAGTATTCCCAACGCAGACCAGAATGATAGGAACACGATACAAATAAGCAGGAAAAATCGTAGCCTGTAAATCTCAGATAGGTTAGAAAGCAATAAACAATACTTTACCCTAGACCAGTGTGTACGATATATATGTGCAAAATCAATAGTGCTGTTTCCTGATAATCCAAATCAAAGTGACACCGTAGCTATAGGAATATTTAAAATACATACTTAGTTGTGTTTATGCACAATAAAAAATAACTGTGTGATGTATAAATATGTCATATGTAAATAAACACGAGATAACAGTTACAACAAAGTTACAGTGGCAGTAGCACACCACAGAAACCTACAGTAACATAGTATAACAAGGATTAGACATAATGTAGAAAGGTAGTGCAAATGCTATTTCACTGGAGGGTAGTATAATTCTGCAATTCTGCAATACGAATTAGCTGTCATAAGACCAGTTAGTTATGTATAAGGGGGGTAGCATCAAATAACAAAATATCAGCCTACAGATAAACATTATTATCAGTTTGTAATGATTGTTACGACCCAGTTTTCAACCTAATGATAATAATAATGTAAAGAGCAAGTTCACTTTGTGCCTTGCTGTATTGGTAATAATACATGTATGGATAATAAAGCAACATTCATTTCTCATTTCTCCAGTGTCTCTAGCTCACGAATGACTACAAACTGAACAATACTTAGCCACCACACATGGCAACATGTAGTGTTCATCATTGCAGCAACTGGAATGTAGTGACAAGGAACAACTAAAAGAGCATTTAGTCTGAAAGGAGCACATCTATTGTTTGGAGAAATCTAATTCAGCTGGAATTACTGTATCTCCTTTGCATGAAGAGGCACCTTCAACCATCTTAAACGTTCTAAACTTTAGACCTAACTTGGCAGTATTCAACGCTAGACTAGATGCATTGTGTGGAAGTCATACACTTATGGTAAATATTCTTCCTGGGGAAAGAAATGTGTATTTGTCATGTCCTCTCTTTGTTGAAAACAGAGTTGCAGCAAATCTCATCAGGCAACAGTCCCAGAACACTTTAATGCTGTATAGCATTTCATTATTGGCTGCTCTGGAGTTTCATATGAGATGGGTAATTGGATTACCTTTGAGATACTTTCAAGTCTATGCAAGAGGATTTTTGTAGCATACAGAAATTAATAGTAAGCAATTGGCTCCTGGAAGGTAGAATAGTGATTAAACAAATTGCAAGCCATGCCTTTGCTTTTAAATATAATTGGCAAATTGTACACATGGTTTGTAGTTAATGGTCTAAAAGTGCAAAACCACAAGTAATTATTGATTAAACTTCCTGAAATCTGAATGGGCCGAGGCCAGTTTGGACTGCAGGCAAAGAAGTCGAGCTGGGTGTACAGTGAGCATTAAAAAGATACAAGCAGCAAATTAAGTGAAATATTTTAATAACTATTAACAGACTGTCATTGAATTGTATACAGACGTTTGTGAACCAGATGAATCCTAGTGTCTTTGGTGACCTCCTGACTTTTCCTCTAGTGCTATCGAACAGTCAACATTTTTATTTAAAACAATACCTCTAAAACTGATGACCATGTTTCTCTTATTTCACAATTATTGCTTAAGCATGATATACATGCTAATATAGTTTTACATTACGGCTTCATGGGACCAGTAACATTCATGAAGGCTGGTGTTGGACTCAGTCTTGTTTCATTTCTGATGAAAAGAGCTGCCCACTGAGAACAATTAGATTGCGATGGTCCAGTGTCATCAACATCCTGTTCTTTCAAAGAATTTGTTATTTAAATGTATATGTAAAATAGATATGGCAACATAGACAATAATGAACATACACAGTACTCAAGGAAATATCACAAATATTTGTATGATGTTTAGTATGCATGTACTCACACAGTCTAACAAAATGATGACACCTGGTGGTTACACCCATTTACTGCATTGTTTGTTACACCTAAATGGTCATACTGTATGCCAGAGGATGGCATTCACACTATTGCTCACATAAATGGGTTTCACCTTGAGTCAGATTTAGTCCTTATTGCAATAACCAAAACCACTGACACCACAGATTTAAACAAAAAAAGTACACATTTAGGCGTACAAGTATAGTTATCCCAATTGATCTCATTGATCTGTGAATATTACTAACTTCATACACGTGCTTTAAATGTATTCACATACGTGTTAAAAATAGACATAATACGTATATAAAAAGAGAGGCTATTTTCTCTTTCCACCAGCTCAAAGATGTAATTACTCCGATCCGCCAGGTTGCGCTGTGCTGACATCATCACCGGTTGTTGACCAATCATCGGTGTCCTGCAGTTTGAACAAGAAGCGGGTCCAGCGCTCCTGATTCATGTAGGAAAATAATGAATGAGACACCAAAAGATCATATATAACGCAATTAATCGTGGAAATGGGCTACAGCAGCTATTAAGATGGGGTTTTAATGAGTTTCGTCGATCGCTGTTAATAAGTTGTAAGGGCGCAGATATATTTTTGCTGGACTTTTCAACAGTTAGCAAAACGTTGAGGCTAGCTTAAACCCGACTGACGGATGTTAGCGTCGGTCTCATCTGGGTTAGTAAAGTTAAATGCTTTTCAGGAGTCCTTTGCCCGTTGGTGTACGTTTGGTTTATTAGCACGGTTAACTTGTAGCTGTAGTCTCAAACATGAAGCCATCAAAGCCGGTGTTTCTGAAGACGTACGGTAAGCAGAAGCGCAAGCTGTCAGCATGGATCTCACCTGAAAACCGCAAACAGGCCTTCGATAGCACCGTCTCATCAGACGGTGACATCTCAGTCTTTGAACCTCCCAAAACTACGAGGATAAGGTATGTTCAAGTCGACGGACGAGAAGAAACCATCATTGTGGTTTTCATCCTTCCTGTTAATGCATTGTCTTATTATTCATTTCCCCCCACTTCTGTCTTTAATGTAATATGGCATTGGGAAAAGGTTATCATATAGTAAACACATTATTAACCGTTTGCTTTTACAAAAGCAAGGAATGCATGCCAAAGATACATTCAATACATAAAAGAGAACAAACAATTACATGACTATTTCTATCTCTGAACTTGCTCACTCGATATCGCTTGAGGGTTTGTGGTAGATATTACTGATGTTTTGCTTATTACAGATATATCGGTTCATATATCAGTTGACGTAGCACATACTATATGCAGGGTAGGAAATTCACTTTTTATGAACATCTGCCAGCCATTGAGATAAGTGTTCAAATTCACCAGTCACTCAAAAGTAAATCATAATATTGTGCCTCAAATCTACCAACCGCTTTGGTATTTTACCAGCATTAGTCTGGTGCTAATTTCCCACGATGTCTTATGTCGTTCGAGAAGTACTTGTTCTTAAAGTACACAAACCCCTGGCTGGTATTGTGCCAAAAGTTTACATTTATATGAAATAGGCTGGCACAGTAGTATACATAGTTTGTACACCCAGAGAAAAGCACACAGATACCAACAGTGTTGGTAACAAAATACCTAAGACAACCATTCTAGGCCAATGATTGTCGCTTTCCGTGACCTAAAAATCTTTTTATTTTAACAGTGTGCCTTTGCCTCTCATTTTTGAATGAGACTTGAATTTTACATTTTTGACTGGGATCATATTCCAACCCATACAATGAGCCCTTCACAAGATAGAATAAGTACAATACACCAGTATCCAAAGAGCACTGGACCGGTTTGCACTCATGTTCGATATCATATACTTTCTGCTAGTAACGTGTTCATCCATTTTTCATGTCACAGAGAGAGGAGGACTAGTGTTGCTAGTTGCAGAGCAGCACGTCCTGCCAAGAAAAAGGCCCTACTATGTCTGATTGAGAAGAGCTTTGATGAGGAGAATATCCCTTCTACTTCCTGTCAGCCTGCTCAGCAGAGCAAGAAAACCAGGTCTGTGCAAAAACACGCAGCTGGCAATTTTAAGTGATGTCATTGTTTCATTAATATGCATTTTGTAATAAATAAATTGTTAGTAATTAGTCAAATATACATTTGTAACATGGACATGCTTTTTTTATGTCCTAGAGAGAAGAGGACTAGTGTTGCTAGTCATAGAGCGGCACGTCCTGCCAAGAAAAGGGCCGCATTATGTCTGAAAGAGACCAGCAGTAATGAAGAGAACATCAGCAGGCTCTCTCCTCCCCGTCCTCAGCCCACTCAGCAGAGCCAAACAACCAGGTCAGTGCACAAATAAGCATGAGCAGAACACGTGATCGTCAGCATGTGCAGAGTTTGTGTTTCTATTTTTATTTTACTACAACAGTGTTTACATTGCTGGCAATAACAAAGGACTCGACAATTTGAGCATTTTATTTATTTATTGTACCTGTGATAACTTTCCAGAGTTGTAAAATCCTCTCTGAGTATAATAAACCTTTTTAATGGTTTTTTAATAAACCATTTTAAGCCTTTAAACATATTTTAACGCAGGGCTGTGCTTAGTAATTGCTGTAACCATTAGCTTTCTTTCTTTTCTCCTCCTCTTCTTTTTTCCCCAGTGTTCATCTTCCTTCTGCGGGCCGCTTTGTAACCCGCCGCAGACGTGCTGTTTCCGCCAAACCCAAACTCCCTGAAGCAAAATTCAATGACAGTAAGATTCATCAGCCTTCTAGGAGTGCATGGGTCCCCCCAGCCTTTCTGGTGTCAAGTGCGGAGAACTCAGTAAATGCGGCAGGGACAGCCAGCTCTGCCACCGTGTCCCTCCGAGAGATGTCCCTCAATGAGCTGGCAGATCAAAGCCTCGGACTCTGTCCTAGGAAGCCCATCTTTTGCTCTACGCCCTCAGCAGGCTCCTTCAGCAAGAGAAGTAGCTCTAGTGAGGAAGTAAATAGAAGTAGTGAAGAAATAAAAAACAAGAATATTGAGGAATTATTAAATCTGCTCTCTACAGATGACAGCGAAAGCAGCTGTCATTTTGTGTCCGCAGTGGGAGGGTTACAGTGGCTGATAGAGGCTCTGAAGGAGAAATGTCTGACCCAGCGCTGTGCAGTGCAGCTCCAGAGATTGAACAACCTCACTGTGACTCAGCTATGCAGTCAAACAACCTACTCGTCCTGTTTGGAGCTTTCAGGCTCAGTCCAGAGCCGACAAACAAAGGAACACTCACCCTCTGTGGACAGCGGTCAAACTGTTGACCTTTCACAGTCTTCAGAACTATCATTTAATCAACATTTATCTGTAACTAACAATAAAACAAGTGATTATTTACGGTGTCTTGAACATGCAGCTTCACCATCGGTTGACTGTAAGCACTCAGAGGCAGATGCACACAAGTCTGAAAATGAGCATGCATACAACACTGACGACCAAGAGGATCTCACAGGTTCAGGAGATATCACTGACAGAATGATGCCGTCCGTTAGACTGTCAATGAACAACAACAGTTCAGGAGGAACAGAAGAACAGGCAGCAGGGCTGAAGGAGAAATGTCTAACTGACAAACTCCTTGTTAAGGTGAAGAGACTAACTCCAGTTCAATTGAAAGAAGTTCAACAGCTCAAAGACACAACACTTAAATCACCCACAGATGTGTCCGATTCAGCCAGTGACGACCAGAAAGAGAATGACCACAAGTCTGAAAGTGACACTAATAACTGTATTGAAGACACTTCTGCCATGAAAGTCAATACAAAAAGAAGAGGCTCAACTAGGTCTGAAGACAAAAATGCTTCAGACCAAAATAGAGTTGTGAAGAACTCCTGCAACGTTCCCCAAAAAAGAAAAAAGACCTTTCAGGCTCCTAAAGATAAAAAAAGGAGGAGCACGTCCGGGGACCTACCTGGGACGACCAGGAAGGCGTGTGTGAGCGGACTGAGCGTGAGTCGCTGGAAGAACAAAGGCAGCGCCATGACGCACACGTTCAGGAGCGGGACTGCACAGACGGGCAGCAACAAGGCTGTGGACTGCAGCATTAATGAGCTGATCTCCACACAACACAAACAGCCGGCGGTGAGAACAGCGTGCGCACAAACACAGCGCAGCACTGTTGAAACAATGTGTCTATTTACTGATGTTTATTGGTTAGCCACTGTCAGTCAAAATAATAACATGAAGACTTAAAATGTGTAAAAAGTGACTTGTTTTTGGTAAAGAGGACATTTATCATCACTTTAAAAAGTGTAACTAAATGACAATGTTTCCTCCTCTGGCTTTTTATTAGGTTTGATGCAACAAGAAGATGTTTGAACAGCACCTGATTTGTCAAATATTTATAATTAACTAAGACAATCTACAGGGAAGAAATTAGAAATAAATTCTTATCTTCCGTGCTACCCACCCTGACTGAAAACTGGTGACAGAAAATGATATGGATTGTCCTCACTAACAATTACATTGCTGAATTGAACTCCATAAACAAAATTATATTTTCTTCCCTTGTATGTCATGGATAAGATGTCAATCCCTGGATGGGGGGGAGAAATATCTGAAGAGCAAGATATCAAAGATTAGACGGAAACTATTTAGTGCGTGTGTTTTTGAACTTAAAACTTTTTTTTGGTTTGAAGTGTGTATTGTTTTCGCTTCTACTACAATCCACTCGGCTGTAATTAAATATTCATTGTTGGAGGGATTTAAAGTGGCCACAGGTAGAGCTGTGGCATCATTGACATACTGTGACATCCATCCCGTGTGTAGGAGCTGTTGACAACTGCCGTGGATTTCTCCACCCCAGTGAGAGCGAGTCGACCTACTCTGTTGGCTGACTTCACACCTAACACGCACACCTGGAGCCGACTCAAAGCTGCCCTCTCTGTTCATCGCAAGAACATGGGTAATACTATAAATACTATAGATATTTTTTCCAGAGCTGTGATTGTGTCCTCGTGATCTTTGATCCCCATCCTCTCTTTTATTTATTATTATTATATTATTTATTTTTCCTTGTCTCTTATTCCTCGTTCTCTCTATTTAGTGCTACTCACTCGGAGTCTGTCAGGCTCTTTTAGAGGAGAAGCCCTAGCCGATCTCAGCCAGGATCTCTTTGCCACACCCTTTCGGACACCGCTCCCCAAACGCCTCCGGTCACAGCTGCTGAGCAGCTGTTCTCTGGTACAGCACACGTACACCGCCATGACCGAGGCACAAGAGCACACTTGCTGCCAAGTTCCCATCGAGTCACAGATTAACAAACAAACACTGATGCAGACGAGCACAACGTGATTTTCAAATTTCAGAAATGCTACTTACTTTCGATTTGCTCTATCTTCGTCTGTGGATGGGTTTTTGCACTTGATGGGAATCTCCTGTCCGTGGATGTGTGTCACGTCTTCTGTTACAGGTTGCGTGTGAGGATGCAGATCTGTCGGATGCAGAGAAGGTGTATGCCGAGTGTAGCCAGCAGCGCCCTCTGCCCTGGGAGGAGTGTATACTCCCTAAGCGTATGAAGCAGTGTGTGAAGATAGGGGAGGGGACCTTCGGCGAGGTCTTCTCCACCACCAATGCATCGGGAGACACCGTTGCACTCAAAGTATATGAATGTTTATACATGTGCATTTGTTTGTGCGTTTTGCATCTAAAGTGTGCTGTTGATACTATTTTGAGTGGGTTGTATGTTCAAAGTTCCTGATGGACAGAATATTCTGAGGTTCACTTACTAGCTTGTGTGTATGTATGTATGTGTGCATGCGTGTATTCTGAAGTTAAACAGTGGTTCTTGCCTTGACAGATTATTCCAATAGAGGGCAGTGAGAAGGTGAATGGAGAGGACCAGAAGACCTTTGGAGAGATTCTCCATGAGATTATTATCTCAAAGTAAGCCGTGCATAAAGTACAAACTATCACTGCTCATCTCACTCCTCAATTTGCTGGGATTCTCTAATACATCTACCACCAGGATACAGTATGTGCATTAAGTTGTGCCTAACAACCTTAAGTTGGGTCACACGGAGTGTTTTGATTTTGTAATACCTAATGATGAACCTTGGAAACCACAGGACAGTAGTTTAGCTGGCCAGCGCTAACTAAACAGCATTGTGTGTTTTTCTGTCAGGGAGCTGAGCAGCCTGAAAGACAAGCAGCAGAACCAGACTCATGGATTCATTGGACTCCATGAGTAAGTACTCTCCCTGGCCTTTGTCTTTTTTGCGTCTGTTTTGAGTGTTCTTGTGACTTGACTTGTTCCCTCGCAGCCTCCACTGCGTTCAAGGCTGCTACCCTCCTGATTTCATTAATGCTTGGGACAACTTCGACCAGCAGAAAGGCTCTGAGAATGACAGACCAGGTCAGTGAGAAAACAGCCAGTTCACGTGTTTGACTTTGACATTAAATATGCAGACTTGTCGTTTCTTTTTAATATAGTTTTTAACCAGATGATCTGTCTTTAACCGGGGACAATCTACCTATCCACCTTTCAGTGGGTCTCACTTTTTCTCTCTTTGCTTAGATTTCTTTAAAAGGGATCAGTTGTTCTTAATCCTGGAGTTTGAGTTTGGAGGCATCGACCTAGAGAACAGCAATGGAACGGTAAGTACACCGCACCAGAGTCATCAGTCATGTCAGGGACTGCTCAGAATAATGTGCTGTTTTTAATGTAAGCCTTTACTGTGTTGTCAAGCTGTCATCTTTAGGGGTGGCAAAGAGCATCCTTCATCAGGTTACTGCTGCCCTGGCTGTTGCTGAGCAGGAGCTACACTTTGAACACAGGTAGGAGTACACTCAGTTGCGCGCGCACACACACTCTCAAATGATAGCATCTGTGATTGTCTGCGTGCATCACGGCCACGAGCAGAACACCAGAAAAAGAGCAGAAAAAATATCAATCACAATTTCCCACAGCCAAGGGTCATATCTTCATGTCTTGTTTAGTCCGACCAAATGTCCAAAATGCAAATAAATGGAATTTACGATCATGAAAGACTAAAATTCACATTTGAAAAGCTGGAAGTAGAGACTCAATTTGTTAAAATTGTTGAATAATATTCTGTCGATTGCCTTAGCTGCCATAAAGCTCATAATGGCCAGCTGTGGATTTCTGTGTTTTTAGAGGTGATATGTATCAAATATCACATGCATGTCATCATACCTTTGTGTTATTGTTGAATAAATACACATACGTAAAGCTCCCACGACACTGACATTTTGAATAAAATTTTGCTTACGATATATACAACCAGGTGTTACGTTCGCAACGGCCAATGACAACAAATACTTTGAAACTTTCATTTAGCTGTACACATTAAATCTGATGCCTGATCAACTTGAACCCCAGCTGTCACATCAAATGTGAAATGTGGCGTTCAGTATCAAACTTGTGGTGTGAGCCAACTCGCTGACGCAGTTGGTGTGTATGTGGTGTCGGTGTGCTGGATGATTTATTGGTGTCTTGTAACAGCAACTTTATCTCTCCCCACCCCCACTGCAGGGACCTCCACTGGGGCAATGTGCTGGTCAAAACAACCAAGCAAAAGACAGGAAGCTTCCTCCTGAACGGAGCAGCCCACTCTCTGGAAACCAAAGGGGTGCTTGTCCGCATTATCGACTACTCTCTCTCCAGACTAGAAATTGGTCAGAAATATTATTATATATTATTTTACCTCCCACTTGTCATATGTTGTGCACAAAAGAATTTGCCCTGTTTAAATCATAATCATCAGTAATGACAAGCAGAGGTTTTGCTCCCTCCAGATGAGCTGACGGTGTCCTGTGATATCTCGAAGGATGAGGAGCTTTTCATGGGCCAGGGCGATTACCAGTTTGATATCTACAGACTAATGAGACAGGAGAATGGGTCAGTGCACTTATGTGTCGGGGTAACTGGAGTTTCTCTGTGCTGTAAAGGCGTCACATGGAGCACTTATAAAAAATAACTATATCTGACTATAGACACAGTATCTAATAAGAGATGGAATTGGACTTGTTATTGATTTGACTTTGATGAATCAATATGTCGTCTAGAAATACAAATCCGCTGATTAGTTAGAAATTCCAAACACAGAGGCTTTTCTTATTCTACACCCTCAGAAAAATGGCTCTCACCATACATGTGTGGTTTGTATGATGTTTTATATAAGTCGCGCACTGTAATTTGTCTTTTTTGTTTACTACTCATTTTGCGTTCTTGCTGAGAGTTGGATGAGAAGATTGCTACCATTCTCATATCTGTCTGTTAGATATGAAGCTACAGTGAGCAGCCGGTTAACTTAGCTTAGCATAAACTAACTGTAAATGGCTACCTAATAGCTAAAAATCTTTACCAGCATCCTCTAAAGCTCAAAAACGACAATTTATTGTTGCTGACTCAACAAAGACGTAACATGACAATTACTCATTAATGCTATGCTGCTCTTTTTGTCCATCTCAGAAACAACTGGAGTAACTACCACCCCCATACCAATGTGCTGTGGCTCCACTACCTGTGCTCCAAGCTGCTTTCCATGAAGTACAGGGGCTTTGGAGGGAGGGGTGCCAAGGACATGCGGGAGGAGCTCACTCGTTTGTATGACAACGTCCTCCAGTACAGCTCTGCCACTGAGATGCTGCAAAACTGCCCCATGTTTCAGTAGTATGTTAGCGCCAAAACACATGAAGTGTGAGGCTGTTTTAGTACGGAGAAGGTACAAAGTATCTGGGTCTTCTTTAGTCAGCAGTCTGTCAGCCCGTCATCCTTTATGACCTCTGACATGTAGAGACCGTTATTGATCCCCTTGTAACACAACGGCAGAGATTAAATCGCTTAAAGTTGAGTGTATACAGAACTGTCATTTGACAAATGTTATTAAAATGACTGTTTGAAAATGATGTATTCATGTGTCCTTAAAATTTGTTAACTTGTCATATTTATGCCTGTTCTCACAGCAGCTGAGTATTTTTATACCTCATTACATCCACTTGTCGTTTTTATGCGTCATATATATATATATATATATATATATGCAGAAACATATTCTTTCACAATAAATCTTTTTTCTGATTTTTAACACCTAAGAAATGGTGATGGGCCTTATTTTCTGACATTTAATACACAATATTAATCAAATAGAAATAGTTGACAGATTACTTGATAATGAAAATATGCAGCCCTAATCAAGACCCCGGCCACAATATGTAGAGATGGATTGGAAGAACAGGAAAGGCAACGAGCAGGCGTACGAGACTCCAAATAATTTTGATTTATGTGTATTGTAATTGTAGCATAATATCCAGTTTTGATACAACAGTTTCCAGTAACACCTCCAGTTATAATGGGCAAGAGTGACCTCTGCCAAGGATTCTGAATGTGTTGTTATTTTGCAAAACAACTTAAAACAAACATTGGAGTTTCCCTGCTTTGTGCTCAATAAAAAGTAAATTTGTCAATCGTTGGATTTTGTCATACTATTTATACTGTGGTGTATTCAATCAATGCACAGAACTGACTTATGGAGATTAGAGCATGACCAGTAAATTGGCAATATGTCCGCAGATATGTGTATTGGTATATACTGAATATCATATCGTAATTCTTTACTTTAAAATATGTATTAGTATCATCTTCAGTCAGGCTTTAATGGTAATTTGTAATATTTTTGCATCAATTTGATGGATTTTTATTTGACAGGTATTTAATTTGATGAATTACCGGTAGCCATAAACGAACATTCCCAATTGGTTATGTTATGATTTTATCAGCAAATGCACTATATATCACAAAATGTATCAATATTGTGATATAAAAATTACATATACAATAATTGATCATTTATCATATCCATACCTCCCAACCCTAATGTGAAGTTAAATGGCTCAGATTTTCAGGCTATGCCCCTGTGACAAGTCATCATTCAATTTTCAACATTTACAATACAATATAAAATGACATATACTGTGATAGAGGATCACCCACCTCTAACATAGTCCATCTTGAGCAGGTATAATATAGTATAAGTACAATTATTGTATAATTACAAATCCTACCATGTAATGTGCAAGGGATTTTGGGCTTATGGTCCCCCCCACACACACACACCCTTGTTACACCAGTATACAAGGAAGAAGCATTTACAAAAAGAAAATATTTATTCAATTTGTTCTTTAAGATTATCATACATTTTTGCATTGAAACAAGCTTCATTTTGGTCTGGTGAGTCGCGTGTGTCCGTTTTGACAAGGATCTTGATTGAATACGTCGAAAGCTTCCATACTCAAAGAGACACTTGGTTGTTGATTTTAAGAAATGTACATTTGCCTGAAGTAACCATGTTGTGAGATTAGAGCATTTAAGGTTGCATTTAAAAAAGGAAGACTGCTTTAAAAAAGAAAAGATATGGAGACATTCCAAACTATACAAACAAGATCCGGCAGGCCTATGTTCTGAGAAGAGGTCAGGCATGTGTTTGAGAAGCACTTTTTGGTTGAGCTTTGAGGCAATGTTTGAGATGGCCTTGCTGGTGATGAGCCTGTATGTCTGTTGATGTGGTTATGTTTGTGTGTGTGTGTGTGTGTGTCTGGGAAGCAAACAGATGTGTATAAGAAGCAATGAACTGTATATGAGGATGTATATGTACTTGCGGCTGCTGTGTGTGTGTGTTTATGTGTTTTTGTGCTCAGAAGGAGAAGTATTTGGTGAACCACTCCTGTTTTAGCCCCTCTGTCCCCCTCTGCTCCAGAAACTGGCCCCTACAAAACAGAATGAGACATGCATTGATTTAAAAAAAACGTACTTATACTACTTATAAAGGTCGATATTTTGACAAACTGCCTTCTTCAGGATAAGACACCACAGTCACCTGACTGGCATTTAGACTAAATCAGGCCAATCAAAGGAAGGAATCACTCAAATTTACGCAATTACACAGAATCCACAATAAACTAATTTATCTCCACAAATAACTCTTCAGAAACAGTGTGAGTGCATTTACTCAAGTTATTAAATACATTAAATGTTCCTACCTGATTGATTGGGCCTGCAGGTGCGCATGTGGCTCCTGGCAGGAGGGCGACACGTAGCGGATGCCCGTCTGCGGCGAGGGGCAGACGGGGAGCGGGGCGGTGGGCGCTGGGGTGGGAGGGATGCAGGAGGCCCGGGATCTGGTGGAGCGAGGGACGGAGGGGGAGGACTGTTG
Organism: Nannoperca obscura; assembly: GCA_036024295.1. Classification (NCBI taxonomy): domain Eukaryota; kingdom Metazoa; phylum Chordata; class Actinopteri; order Centrarchiformes; family Percichthyidae; genus Nannoperca; species Nannoperca obscura. The sequence continues at coordinate 16,096 of JAVQJL010051702.1, forward strand.
GCTGAGGGAGAGGGAGGTGTGCTTGTGTGGAAGAGAGGAGGTGGAGTAGTGGGGGGAGGTCTGAGGATGGGAGGTGGACTGATGGGGCAAGGTTGAGGAGGAGTGCTGATGGACGGAGGAGGAGGAGGAAGACGATGAGGAGGACTGTGGTAGGAAGATGCTCCTGTCATAGGTACCGGTGTTGGGGATGCTGGTGACACGAGGAGGAGACTCCACGCACTTCCTCTGTTGGTAAAAACCAGCAACGTTTATGTTATTACTCCATTTTGTTAAATTATGACATAAATCAAAATCAACTCCATAAAATTGCTGTTTTTTTGTCCACTTAGATTAAAGCATATTTGATGTGTTCTCAAACGGCTATCAATGAAGCCCAGTTACTCTAGGTGTATTTATTTAAAAGAAGATTCTATATTTTCCTCTTCTATTGTTGTCCAAAAGCTATTAAAACACATCAGTGAGCCACACTGTTGCCCTGGGTGACATGTTTGTTCATTATGATGAATATGGGCAAGGCGTTTATTGTGAGTCAATCCCACGTACACTGTCCTGCTTTTAAAAATACCCACAAAAGCACACAAAGAGCACAAAATGTTTATTAATCCACAGCTGAAAATAGTGCCAATAAAATGCACTATTTACTCCTGTCTAAGCAACGTCTTTATATCTAGGGTGCCCAAAACACTTTGATGCCAGTAACTCACTGTATGCTGTAAAATGTTTGAACTTACCTTCTTAATGAACAGCAGCTGTGGTCAGCTTGAATTCATCAGTTCCAATATTATTCTAGAGAAGTATCGAAAAGTACAAAGAAACTTCAGAAAATACTCCTGCAGGATAATCAACCATATGCTCACTATAATTAAACAACACTTTTTGTGTCAAAAACATGGTTAAATACACAACCTTAAATTAGATCTGTATTTAGCCATATTTTGGCCAATCAATGAGTGTTTGAGCATACAAATAGTCACCAGAGAAGTAAGTTATGCTGCAGGAGTGGTTTGTGATGTCTTCACCTTATTACCTCTCTCAAAACGTACCTCCCTGAATCCGAGCTGACCACAGCATCCATTAGCTGTCAAAATAATTAATTAAAAAGTGTTTAGCAACCATTTTTCAAGTCTACAGAAGGTGGGTGTTTGACATTAAAACGATTCTGGGTGGAGTATCATTTCAAATCCAGTCAGTAAACAGCCCACAGATTTACCAGCCCAGATGGTCTGTGATCACTTCTCCATAACTGACACCAAAATGAATGTAGGCAGGTTAATGCACACTGGCTCCTGTGCTCAGTTGCAGCCTCAAATTATGATTTAAGTGGACGAGGATGCTTTTTAGTTTTTGACATGAACTTCTCTCAGTGTGGCTCATATGACATCTGCAGATTATTTATCTACATATGAAAAACCAATTAATTCAAGTTACTTTAAGATCAATATCCATAGTCAAACACATCCTTCAAGATTTAAAGTTGTATTTTGTAGGAACCACACAAGTCATACAAGTCTGCATCTTTTCTGGCCAAACTGAATAAAATTAAAGCAGTGTGATACAATGAGGGGGTCTGTCTTTACGACAGACTGGTGATCTGTCGAGGGAGAAGTTGACTCCCGCCCAGCGAGCACTTCTGGCTGGAAGAAGGCTCATTTTGATGAATACATTATGTGCATGAGCAGAACAGACAAACTCACCCTCATGGTTGGCGTGACGCTCCCGGGGCGGGACTTGCTGTCACGAAGCCTGAGGGTGCTGTTGTCCCCAGCAACAGGAGGGTGAAGCTGCAGCTGATGCCTCTCTTCCTGGAGGGAAGGAGGATGAGGAAGGACTTTCATTGGCCTTATTCACAGTTGGTGTTGTTGCTGTTGTATTAGCGTTGTGTCTGGAGGGTGTACTTGTTTGCTAAGCTGCCTCATGCCACGCAGATGGTAGAGACTCTGGCAGAGGACACTTTAAATGTAAATTTCTCCTCCGCACATATGACCACAGCTGATTCAGGAAGATACTGTGCCAATTTGATACGGTTTGAGAGGTTAAAGTCATTACATTTTTTAGAAATGCCCTTTTACACAACCAGTTTTATATAAACTCACTGTCAGGTCATTTTGCACCATGAATTGGAGAAGCTTGTATTGCCACTTAAGCAGGGTTCAATATCTTAGTTTGATCTCAACTCAAGATCCACCTATGTATCACATGGTTCTAAACTAGCTCCTATTATTTTGCTTTTTGCCTTTATTGGATAGCAACAGTTAAGATACTGACAGAAAATACGAGGTAGAGAAACAAGTTCAATAGCAAAATTCCCTGGAAAGAATTAAACCAGGAACATTGCAGTCACATTGTATGCATCTTAACTGCTAGGCCACTAGGACACCCCTCGCTCCACATTTCCCTAGATGCACCTGAGTGAAACTAAATCTGTTAATGAGTACTGGGTAGAAAGCTGCACAACAAGCAAATACGTGGCCTTTGAGAGGAGATTGTTTCTTCTGTTTCCAAGTGCAGGAATGAACTGTGAAGCTCAAATATCATGACTGATTGGCTTCAGAGTCATTTAACAAGAAACATTTGAACAAAATATTTATTAAACATAGAGTTTTACCAGAGAAACAGCAGATTGGAAACCAAATTATGAGAACTGAGGAACCTGGTGTAGTTAATGTACTGTTGCAACTGTTTTACTGGAGGACATTGCACAGTCTGTTTTTGTTTCTGTTAGCTGCCTGTGTATAAAGTTGCAGACAAGAACAAGCCCATGACTCAAAGGATAAGGCTGGCGTTATTCTATATTTTTCTTATTGTCAGCAAATCCAATTAAAGTTAGTGCTTTACCCCAGTTTGTATGTGGCGAAGCAACAAGCCCATTGGTTCCTACCAAATATGTGACTCTTTCCTTATTTAAAAAAAATAATTTCATTTCCCAGAACAGCTGGGTATGGTGGTTTTTAGCAAACATAACTCAAACAGGAAGAAATGGTGCTTTTGTCTAAGACTGTTCAGCCACAGATTTGGTGTTCAGGTAAGTTTGTTTCGGCAGCAGGACCAATCACGAGGGATCGACTCCGGATTGCCCACACGATGTCACCCAGTGCAACAGTTTGGCTCACTGGTGTGTTTTTAATAGTTTTTGGACAACAATGGAGATATATGGCACAAAGGAATAAGATATATCCGTCTCTGACTAAAAAATTCAGTTCAATATTATTGTTGGTTTTGGTCTTTTGGGGGACTTGTTGACAATAAGAACAACATAAAATATCACCAGACTTATCCTTTAAGTGAGCAAGTGTTTGAAACGATCAGAGGAGCAGCTCCACAGATAAACAGGTAAATCAGTGTGTGTGTGTGTGTGTGTGTGTGTGTGTGTGTGTGTGTGTGTGTGTGTGTGTGTGCTCTCACCACTAATCGTTTAATGAGCTGGTCTCTCTCAGACAGTCTCTCCTGAAGTCTCCCCAACTGCTGGTCGTCACATCGATGCTCCCTCCTCCTGCACCGCTCCTCCCGCTCACGTAGCCTGCAGTTAAATCATATACACAAACACACACCTTTTCTCTCATACCCGTCCTGATGTTCCCTCAGATTATATTCACTTTAGACGACTGTATGTCCTCTACTCACTCGTTCTCCAAGGCCACTATGCGAGCCTGCAGGTGCGTCTGGGCGCTGCTGTATTCAGAGACCAAACTCTGCATCTCCCTCTTGTGCTCTCTCCTGATCTCCTCCACCTCCTCTCTCCTCTTCTCCTCCTCCCGTTCCTTCTTCTTCTCCTCGTCTACCTCCTCTTCTTTCACGTCCTCCTCTTTCCTCTCCTCCCAGTGTTTCTGTGACTCCTCCAGTTTCTCCATCTCCACCCTCAGTTTCTCCACTTCCTCCTTTAGACGTTGTGCTTCTTCTTCCAGCTGGGCGTCTTTCTTCTTCTGCAAGTCTGCACTTTCCTCTTCTTTCTCTTCAGCTTCAGGATTCTCCTGCTGCACTGACCTGGGAAGTGAAAGGAAAGCTTGTGAATGATGCTTATTATACATTGCAAACAGTTAGGGCTGTTTATACTTCTACATTTTGGGAAATTGGCCTTTCTAGCAGATGATCAGATAACCTGTGAAGATCGATTCCACCCTTGTGTCTGTACGCTGAATATGAAGCTACAGTCAGGAGACAGTTAGCTTAACTTAACCTACCGGCACCTCTAAAGTATGGTGGCCCTGAAGTGCAGACCACAAACGCAAATCGGAAAACACAACACATTGACGAAAACACAACACATTGACAGAAAACACAACACATTAACGAAAACACAACACATTGACAG
>JAVQJL010051704.1:0-40415 GCA_036024295.1 Nannoperca obscura
GATAATTAGATGAATGAGCTGCAGCTGCTCCGCCACGTCCTGGAACGTCTGCACCTGCTGCCAATCATCTCCTAGACACACACAAAGACAACAGAAAAACACATGCACTCCTGACACAGTCAGGGGACAACAATAACTAGGATGTTCAAGGAAATTACAAAGGAATCAATCAGCTAAAATCAACTGAAGTAGTCAACTGGCAAATCGATCACAATTATAAAGCGATGAATTTCTATTCTGACATTTTCAAAGATAGGATCATACATGGAGTTCAAAGAAGACACACACAAACCAAAGTCATGCACCCACAGGTGAAGAAAATCAACTAATGCAATCCAGCACCAGAACAAGTTGGGTTTTGAGTAATTAAAAACCCACAATTTGACACGACTGGGCATCGAAGCTCATTACATTTTTTACCACTGACCAAAATGTGCTTGTCTGTTGTAAAACAGAGTATCGACAACTGTCCGATACCAAAAGTATTCAAATGTTTGGTCAGCTTTGTAATCGTATCTTTACTTAGGTTAGGTGACTCGTCACGCCCCATCACGCCTCGACTACCAGCCGTTATAGCAAAAGGAATAACGAATTACAAAAATTACTTTCAGTAACAGTTATCCTTATTCTTTGACCCGACCTGATTTCATACAAACTGCACGTGAGGACTGATTCCATCAGTTGACACGATATTCTTTTGTCTTGACAGTCATAAATAAGCACATCGGTAGGCTATAATTACACATTCATATATTAAAATACAGGTATTGTTTATACCCAGCCCCACAGTTAAATGATAGTACTTTATCACAGATATTACCCAAGAAGAACATTTGTTTTTCTTTAAAGATTGAATCCACTTCTCTCCTGTTCTCTCTCTGCAGGGAGGCTTTGACTCAGGTTTCTTGTATCACTGCAAATTCTCTGAGAAGCAGGACCAGGATCCGAACCAGCGGCAGGATGAGCCCTTTGACTTTCTGCCTGTACGCAACACAGATAACGACCCCATTCGCTCCATCACCTTCAGGTAGACTGAGGACAAACTAACAAACCAGTATTCTTTATATCAACAATGAATCAAATGATTTAAGGTGAAAATATTGCTTGTAGTGCTGGACCCACAGAGGATTCTCCTACTCTGCAGGTCTACTGAGCTTTTTTGGTTTTGGTCTTTTATCAACCATGTTTTCAGCAGCAGCACCCACTGCACCAAACTGCAGAAAGTTTGCAGCTAGATGGTGAAGAACGTGGAACATCTAGCGGCTAAAGAGCTTTATTTTTAACATGAGTTGATTTTGACCAAACCAGAGCTAAAAGAGAGTGAATACTGGACACCAGTGGGACGATGCAAACACTGTGTCTACTGGAGATGTTAAAAGGCAACAGTGTGTTGTTTTGATGTTTTGCAGCTCCAACAGGCAGCTGCTGCTCTGTGGCATGCACTCAGGCTTCATCAGGGTTTACCCTCTGCAGCCCAGTGACCACAGCCTCACCTCCATGAAGGTCTACTGGGCTCTCAGCGTCCATGACAACCAATACGGACACCTGCGGCACGTCCGCTGTAGTCACGACGACCACTTTGTGCTGACGGCAGGAGATGACGGGAACATCTTCTCCTTCAGCCTGCTTCCTCCAGAAGAGCTAGAGAAAGGCCTTCAGAGAAAGAGGGCCACGGTTCCTTCCCCCAGGGTCAGTGCACGTTTTATTAGCATGTAGGTTTTTCTCTTCAGTAGTGTCTGTTTAGCCACACTTGCATCGTGGCTCTGTGGACGACACAGTCAATCTGTCAGTCGGTCGACCACTTTTGTCCAGACTCTAGTATCTCAACAACTATTAGATGCTTTGACATTTTGTCCAATACTTTGGTTTATGACCGAAGATCTGCAAAACTAGCTTTTGTTTGCGTTTAATGCCAATCAGTAAATGTCAGCTCTCTAACCACTCTCCAGGCCAGGCAGAGTCAGAAAGTCTGTAAAGTGCATTCAATGTGAAAAAAAGTTTCCATAAGCTTAATTTTATGCTCATTGTTAAGTATTGCATTAGAAAATAGTTTGGAAGCATTTTTGCACTTGCTTGAGGTGGTTTTTGCCTTATTTGAAAAAGAGTTAATGCACTAAATGGGATACGGAAATGAAGAGAGAGATGAATATCAATGAAAAGGTAATATCATCTTGTTCACACGTTGTTCTAACAGGTGGGTCTTGAGGATGAGGCGTTAGCACAGGACATTGAGGACCCAGCAGCCTACAGGTGAATGTGAAAAATCTAAATCAAAAATCTTTTCATCATTTCATTCATTATTATTTATCAGAATTTTTACCTTTAGCTACATCTATGTAACTCAAGAATATCATGAACATCTAAAATTCTCACTACCCGCCCGACTCCCTCCAGCATAGAGACGGCTAAGCAGAAGCTGGAGAATGACCGTCTGCGTCGGGAAGCTGAGCTGAAGATTGCAGCGAAGGAGAAGAAGCTGGCTGAGCTCCAGAAGAAGTTTAAACAGCTTCTTAACACCAACCAGAGTCTGCCGGAGCATGTTCGCCTGAAACCTGAGGTACACACACACACACACACACACACACACACACCTGGGTCATCCAGTGGCATCTGGTTTGACATGTGGTTTGGCATTGCAGCTGCTGCCTCTGGTTTAGTTTGAGAATAAAACTAAAAGACACACAGAATTCACACCAGAAGTGAGACATCAGTCTGTCAGTCTCAAAAATGAACCATAAAGTTTAATGTAAAAACCTGGTTTGTGTTTAAGGCATATTATCGTTAAGGCTGTGTGTGTGGTGTGTGTGCGTGTGTGTGTGCGTGTGTGTGTGTGGTGCTGTGTGGTGTGTCTGTGTGTGTGTGTGGTGTGATGTGTGTGTGGTGTGGTGTGTGTGTGTGTGTGTGTGTGTGTGTGTGTGTGTGTGTGTGTGTAGGAGCTGCAGCTGGACCGGCGTTTCAGTGAGCAGGCAGAGAGGGTGAAGGCTCAGCGGGTGCAGGAAGTCAGAAAGCAGATGAGCTGGGAGGAGGAGCGCAGCAGCATAGCACTCAGTAAACTACAGGACTGGTACTGACTAAACACACACACACACACGCACACACACACACACACACACACACACACACACACACACACAGACATCTAATTCATAATTGCAGGCTTGCTGCATGACTGGCCTTAATACAATTTATTGTATATTAATCATTAGTGTTGTTTTGTTTAAGTAAATAAAATGGATGTTACAAAACTGTTTATTATTTAGACTTAATACATTTTAGTTTTGTAATTTTCAGCAAGTTTAAGCAAAGTTAAAGCAACATTTTGCAAGAGCTGGTATTTTGTACGACTCGGCCAATCGACTCTGTACTTGGCGAGTCTTGGCCTGTAACCTTTGAACTGAATGTTTCATAAACAACAGGAGGTAGGTAAAGCCTTCTTCACCTCCTGTCTCCCCTGTTTTTAGGTTTAAGGACTCTCTGCAGACCAACGTGGTCACTGTTGTCGCCATCTGCACCGACCACAGAGTCTCCACATACCGTCTGCCGACGCTCAGCGAGCCTTCAACCTGGCTCAGACATCAGAGCAGACCCGACCGGCCGGACAGAGACGGAGCTGCTGCACCAGAGCGCAGAAAATCTAGAGCTGAGCCGGCAAAAGACAGCAGCAAGTTGGAAGGTAGGAAGGTAGTTGTGTTGTTTTACCTTTCAGAGACACGCTTGACCGACACTGTGTGTGCCCTCCAGAGGAGGAGGTGCTGCTCTCCCCGGTGGCTCGTCCGGCAGGGATTAAGCTGGCAGATCGGCAGGTGGAGAGGCTCCGAAAGGCTGCAGAGAAAGCTGAACAAGCTCGAGCCAAGATAGAGAAGAGGAAGCAGGAATGGGCCCAACTGTGAGTGTCTTATCCAGCAACATCACCTCAGTCCTGTGGGCTTAAATTAGATTTACATGACATTCTCCCTTTCATTTTATGGTCATGGGGTTTCCTATATTCTTAACATCCATGGAGGAAAAGGCAGTGCCAGATTAACCCACTAGGGGCTCTGGGGCTAAAATGAGCAGATACTGCGATGCTGTGATGGATTGTTGTTGCCTCAGTTACGCAGAGAAGCCAGACAAGAACAGCGAGGATCCGCTGGATGTGCAGGCCATCAACGAAGCCAAAGAGAACGTCGGGGACTTGAAGCTGAAGTCAGCTAAAGACTTCACGGTGCCGAAACACCTGAGGATGAACGCTGAGAGGAAGAGAGCAGAGCTGATAGGCCTGGAGGAAAATGTACACACACACACACACACACACACACACACACACACACATACCCTAATACAAATCTTAGTTTATTTACAGCATGAACTTCCTCCAGTCTATTTTTTCTCATTTCCAGTTTTCAGCTACAAATGGTGGGACAAAAGAAACTATTTACCTATTCACTATTAAGATATTGCGATAGATATTTTTCACTATTTTCTGACCTTTCATAGACCAGAATTACAATCATTACTTGATTAGTTGTGACAGTAATCACACAATGAATCCATCATGAAGAGTTTGTTGTTACAGCCCTAGTTGTACCAATGGACAAAACAAGATGAGAAACATAACCCTTGGGGTCTGGGAACTTAATGAGGAAATGTTTATAGAGTAAATCATTAACCAATTAATAAAAAAGAATCCATAGATTAATCAAAGGTGGAAAGAACAGATTCCTTTAATGACTCCGTCGATCCCAGCAGATCCGGGAGAAGCAGACTGAGATGAATGGACGGATTGTGGCGTTGCGGGACTCCAAGGTTCGCCTGGTGTCTCAGTTGCGCTCTCAGGCTCAGCAGGTCCAGAAGGTCCAGCAGCGTCTGGCAGCCCATCTCCACCACCCTCCACCCGCCCTGCCCACCCTACTACCAGAGGAAACCCCAGAGAAGAGGCTGCAGTACAGGCACGCCACCCTGGAACGATACCGCGCTCTGAGGGAACAGAGGTACAGGAGTCTTTCTTTTCACATGTGAAAGTGATTCTGTTTCTATGACCAGCAGATCCATAGCAGTATGTATTATCACATATGAGTGGTTTATGTCTGCAGTCGGAAAAAAGGTAGAATCATTGAAGTTTATGGCTTCATAAAAACAAAACATTTTCCAAGATGATTGTATATGAATGCACCATTTTGACAGATATTTTAATCCATCTACATATTCAACTCATTTTCATGCAGGCTTTTGACAAGAACATGAAAACATAAAAACACAAAGTAGGCTTTCCGAGGGAAAACAGCTATTTGGACAAAGGCTCACGTAGCATCTGACTAGCCGGGTGCAGCTTCACCAGAACTAGCAGGGGGTTCGGACTGCGTGCCAAACTTGAACTGTTAAAGGAGCACAGGTTCAGTCGTCCATCGTAGGTGTGTCAGAGAGAGAACGCCAACATCATGTAGAGCAGATGTCTGATGGCTAACCCAGCATGCACTGGAGCAATGGAATTATAATTGTTACCATCACTGTATATGTGTTGCTGCACTGCATTGTATTTTACAAGTCTGTTCTTATTTCCACACTGTTGTACATGTAGTATAGCAGTAGGAGATTCGGAGCCCTGGCAGGCAGCACGTGACTTGATGCAACATGATTGTGAATATAAATCCACCGAAGAATCATATGAACTGAAAAACATTGTGTGTAGTGAGTTGCACTTGTGATGGTTGACTACCGTTAATAATAATAAATAATAATACACACAAAATGAAATACCATAATATAGGTGCAAAATCGTAAACAAGTAAAAAGGAAAAATGAAAAAAAGAGAAAAAATGCAATAAAAACAGGGATTTCAAGAAATGGTCAATATAATAAATAATAAGTAATATTATTCTATATATTTCAAATGTACATCATATTGTAGGAACTGGACTGCGGTGGAAACTGGTCTAACAATACATATATGAATATTTGTTTCTGGCTTCTACATTACTGGCAAACTGACCTCTGACAAAGGCTCTGGACTTGTGGAAGCGTATTAATTACCAACTGGTTGTGATGTTGGTCAGACACCAGTAAGTCTGTTTCTGACACTATAATTGATTGAGGAAAAAGTGAAACCTTTAATTGTAATTAAACAATTATATAAGTTGTACCCTTGATTATAGTGTTGCCGTTATATGAACACGCAGGTACAGTGACCTCTTCAGGTGACCTCTACAGGACACAGCAACCAGGTTCATACTAAACTGACCCAGACAGCACAGGTTTAAATCCGTCCTCAGTTTAAACAACAACTAAGCTAATGACAGATGATTATGTGCTGATCGTATGTCTTTAAAGTAATATCTATATACTTTTATTTTCAAACAGGTTGCACACAATGGAGCAGGAGGGAGGTGTGCATTTATTGGAGCAGCTGGAGAAAGAGATGGAAGGAGAGGAGGGGAAAGGGGAAGAAGAAGAAGAGGAGAGAGAAGAGGAAAGGACTCCCAGCTTGCCAGCTTCACCTTTAACCAGAGAAGAAGAAGAAGAGACAGCAGTGGGGGAAGGAACAGAGCTGTTGGAGCTGGAGGAGCTGGAGGAGGAGCTCCAAAGAGAGGAGGAGATCAGACTGCTATTCGAGCAGGACTCTCTGCTGGAGCAGGTCTGTTTTTCCATTCATTGATGAATCTTTGACCAATTTAAAGGCCATTGCATTCGATTAAATGTGTAATCATGAACAAAATATATTCTGCAATCTATGAACAACTATGTGCAACACTGTAACATAATCTGTGGATGTGTTTTTCCATCATCAGATGGAGCGTTCCATGTGTCAGTTTGACGCGGAGCTCATGCTGCTACGTCACCAGAAGCTGCGTCTGGACTGGCAGCTGAAGCTGGCCGACCTCCGTCAGCTGACGCTCTACCAGGAGCTGCTGCTCCTCAAGGAGTTCGAGAGGAGAGAGGACAGCCTGCAGGAGAAGCTCAACGAGCGCATTAAGGAGGAGACCAGCATCACGGTGGGAGAGAGTTTACATATCTGTGGATGGTTCACGTGGACCATCTTTTCCTTTCATGTCCTTTAGCAGTCTATACTCATGTTTTTATGTTTTAACATTTACTCGGGTACTGTAGTGGAGTACAGTTTTGTGGTACTTGTACTTTATTTGAGTTTCATAACGCAGGTGTAGTCTCTTCCATAGATCACTGTTGATAGATCCTCGTGTACTTCCTTGTTACATCCTCCCCTCTCCTTCCTGACAGTGTAAGCTGGAGGAGTGTAATGAGCAGCTGGGACTGAAGCGGGGAGAAATAGCCAAGCTGCAGGAGAGAGAGAGGGCCCTGACTGCCGCCTTCCATGCCTCGCTTGGTGAAGAGAACAAATTCGAAGAGTTTCTGACCAAAGTCTTCAAGAAGAAGATTAAGCGTGTTAAGAAGAAGGAGCAGACGGGAAATGAAGGTGACAGGAAGGAACACAAGCGGGACTGTGTGTTATGCTGTGTGTGTATCAAGGCGTCCATGTGTCCTTTATGAACCAAATGTGTGTTTGCAGAGGAAGAGGAGGACAGCGATGAAGACTCTGATGAAGATGATGACTGGGATGATGATGATGATGATGATTATGACAGCGGCACAGAGGAAGGAGGGGCTGCTCTGGACGACAGTGTTTGCCCTGCAGGTCTGTATTGTGGTGGTACATTTTTAAGTCTTACTAGTGTTGTAGTTGGGTCCTCAGGATTTATCAAAGCATTTAATGTAAGAACCTTCACAACTTCCTGTATTGATCTACAGTGTACTGGATCTGGCAAAAAAAAAGCATAATAATAATGATCTCAGTTTATAGGCAATTTCTGCAGTAATGTTTTCCTAAATTTGGTATTTTGTGCTGCATCTTTTCTCATCACGGATATTGAACCAAATTCATACCTGATGTCATCACAAACCTGAAGACTAGCTGAAACCTACAAAGACTGGACAACCCACACATAAAGATTATTTCCACCAACTTGCACAGATTTGTTAGTCTTAAAAAGTCAGAAAGGAGCACAAACGACCTCGCATGCGACCTCGCAAATTTCATGAGAACGCCCATTTGTCAAATGTTCTTTTACCAAAACAAACATGGATGCCAACCACTGTTTATATGAAGCCTGAGTCTCAGTTCAGGGGCCGCATCCTTCTATGGCTGTGTGTGTCGCCACAAGGCCGTCCCATTTGGAAGGATCCTTCAAATGCGGCTGAGAAATTAGGCTTTCTTTTTCTGATTATGCAGGATCCAACGGCTGGATCGTTCGCTGCCCAACCTAATCCAAGATTCAATGCATGCAAGAGAATATGGAAACACCATCAACAGCCATACAAATGTTTAAAAACCAAGGGGCCTTTAAAACCTCAATACACAACTGCAGCTGTCAAGGTTGCTAGGCAATAGCAGCTGCACTTTGTGACGCAAATAAGAAATCCTCCGTAGACCAGATCGTCTTATTTAACAACACTATATATGATTTCATCTGCAGACTGTATTCATAATCGGCTCAACAGTTGTGATGTGCGTCTCCGCCTTTATGTGTCTGTGAATGTTGCGTCCTAGTATGAGTCTTCAGATCTGGACTCTAGTGGTCAAAACAGACACGTGGAGAACCTTCCTGGACCTGACATGCATGAAGTCATTTTAAAAAGTTGACCAGATGTACAAGGACCCTGAGGACAGTCAGACCTGGGGCCCATTTCATCACATTTACAACATGAGATTATTTCCTCTCATGGTAAATCTGAGAAACAAACATCTTTTCATCTGCAAGCAAAGACTTTGTGAAATGTGACAGTGCATCACCTTTCTGAAATTATCCCCTGGGCTGAAAAGACACTAGGCTAATGAGACCCGATCCAAAATGCATTGCATCTGAACAGACAGAAACATCAAAATGTTCAGGAACTCTACAAAGCATACAAGTGGTAGTTCTTTGGTTTATCATGAGCAGAAATGATAGAAACGATGTTCTGTTCTGCAAACAACGGACAGCACACACGCGTCCTAAAGTCATCATAAATGCAACAAGTTTGGCTTTGTCACTATTAGTATTGGTATGACTCTGTGTGTGTGTGCGTCTCAGGCTGTGAGCCAGAGTTGTTTGAGAACACACTGCAGCTGCGTGAGCGTCGGCTGGACCTGGAGGAGCTGCTGGCAGAGGAGAAGAAGAGTGCTGAAGCTCTGAAGAAGGAGCGAGATACCCTCTCCAAGAAGGTCAAACTCTGCTTTTTGTCTTTCTCAGATGTTTCCGTCACCGCATGCTCTTTTTGTCACTCACATGCTCGTGTGTTTGATTTGCTTGGCTCTGCAGGAGAAATCGGTGAAGAGCATTCGGAAGGCAGCAGAGGACGACTTGGAGTTAGTCAACAGGGAGAAGCAGCAGAAAATGAATGAACTGGATGTGGTGATTCCTCTCCGACTGAGCCAGGTGAACAGCAGACACTGTGTGGACTGAAGACAGAAGAAATTTTAAAGTTCTGGTCAACAGATTTTTTAGGCACATCTTTGGTCACCTTAGAAGATGCTCCTGTGCGGTGCTGTGCATTTTCTTTTACCAACTGCCTTTCAGACGTTATATTTCAGTGGAGGTGTTTCTGTTTCTGTTGGCTACTTTTCAGGTAGACAAAAACAAAACCTGCAATCCACTTTCAAGCATATCTCCATGTGCTTATACTAGGCAGACATGGCAACCCTGGCCAGAAACCAGAGCAGTGGAACAGTGTGCCAGTTAAGTGGCCAGGAGGAATCCTGTCATTATGACAATGATCACAAGACATTTATTATTTCTTTTTATTAGAAATTAACTAAAATCAGGAAGTAACTAAAATGCCATAAGTCATATCCACTTCTCCAGTTTAGGGCTGCAACTGATGATTATTACCATTATCGATTAATCTGTTGATAATTTTCTAATTGTTTAGTCCCATTTTCTTTATTTATTGTCAACAAAAGCCCTCCAAATGCACAGTTTGCATATTCAAATTGCTTGTTTTGTCTGCCAAACAGTCCAAAACCCAAAGGAGGAGAGGACTAAAAAGGAAGTCTGCAAATATTCACGTCTAAGAAGCCGAAACCAGTGAAACATTGACATTTTTGTTTATAAAATGACTAAATTTTTTCTAGTCATTAAGGCAGTGTTATGCTTGGTACACCGAAAACTATCAATTGAGTTTTTATTATTTTAAATTCAGATTTTGGGAGTAGTTTGTATTTTCAAACATGACAATGACAGTCCTGGACTTCCATATAAATGCTCTGCATGTGTCTATTGTACAACACTGGCTTTAAGTGTTTTAGGTACTATAGAGTTTTGACTGCTGTTACATTTCCTCATTTTATCATCTAACCCTTTCTGTTCTTTCTTCCAATCGTCTACCAGATTGAGTTTGTCCATAACGGCTCAGTGCCAGCTGACCTGAGCCCAGCGCTGGTGCTGGACAGGACGGAGGTGAGCAGGCTGCAGGAGCGCATCAAGCAGCTGCAGGCGGAGAAGAGCCAGCAGAGAGATCTGTACTGTCAGGCCCGCCAGCAGCACGTCAGGCTCCTCCATGACCGCAAGGACATGGATGGCAAAATCCAGAGTAAGACCCACACAGTCCAACATCTAGAAGAGCTCAAGCTCCCATCCAGCTCAACCTGAAACCTGTGATGATGCATGTGTGATACAACATGTGAAATTCACATCTTTAACTGTCACATGAACATACGTTCATGTGACAGTTAAATTAAAAAGAGGCAGAGATAAATTTCTTCCCTGGTCGTCGGGTTTATTGTCAGTGCCTGAAAGTGACATTCTTGGATATTGAGTTTGTTTCTGTGTGTTGGTATGTGTTTTGGTGCAGTGCTGGGGAAGCAGTGCAACCAGCTGATGATGATGAAGTATGGGAGGCTGGTGGATCTGGAGGCTCTGCAGACGCTGTCGGGAAACAGGACGCTGGAGGAGCTGAAGCAGGAAAAACTCCTCCGAGAAGCTGCATACACCAAAGAAATCAAACAGTGGGATGTACGCTGACTGTGTGTCTGTGTGTGTGTTTGTGTGCGCTCTATCTCTGCCGTGTTTTGTTCTGATCCTCTTTAAACTGAAAATGTCATTTTAAAACCATTCAGAATGGAGTAAATGTATTGATCTGTGTGTGTCTGTGTGTGTGTGTGTGTGTGTGTCTGTGTGTGTGTGTGTGTGTATGTGTGATATATTCAGGTGAAGGTCGAAGAGGCGCGCCAGGCTCTGATGGAGGTGACCAGATGTAACACAGAGCGTCTCCTCAGCATGACAAACCTCTTTGACCAGAAGAAGGAACTGGAGCATAAACTCAATGCTAGGCAGAAGAAAATGGTAATGTCTGTGCACTGAATAAATGCTTATGATATTATTATAACATTAACCAAATGTTAAGATATGCAGGTGTATAGTTGTTCTGGCCACAAGGGGGTGGAAGAACGGCAAAACAAACTACTGTAACAGACACACAGCTCTGACATATTTCCAGCTTTTTAGGGTTTTATTGCAAATGTTTAACACATTTACACATCCAGTAGACACAGAGCAATATTATCTCTCAGCTCTGATTGGCCGTGTGTCTGCTGTTTGGTGCTGGGTAGGCAGCATGCAGTGGGTTTATTGCTTGTTTGCTGAAAAACAGCTGCTGCTTGATGTTGATGAGAGTGCTGAGACTGAAAAAACTACAAGCTAAAAAAAAAGCACTGCAGAGCTGCAGTGTTGCTGATGTGTGTGTGTGTGGTGTGTTTGTGGTGTGTGTGTGTGTGTGTGTCCAGGGCCGACAGTTCAAGGATTACAGGAGACATGTGGACCAGGAGGCGATTCGGAGGCTCCAGGAGCTGGTGAAAACACAATCGCAGCAGGCCGAGGCCCTCAAGAGGGAGATTGGCCTCCTGTCCCGCAAAGGAGGCCACGTCCTGCCCCCCAGACATGCCCCGCTGCCCCCCCTCGACCCCTCACTCACCTCCTCAAACTGCACCCACACCAGCAAACAAGGACTACAGCGTTCGTCCAAACAGCTTAAAGCACACACCTCAGCCAGCAGACAGGAATCTAATTAACTGAGGACAGAGGACAGAAAAAACATACACTGTTATTGTATTGTGAGAGAACTCTGCTCACCAATAGCCCTTTCTTATGAATTATTGTTATTCTCAAGATTAAAAACATACTTGTTTGTTGACTACTGTGTTTATTTATAATTCAAAGTTGATTTAGTCTTTACTGAAAGCTGTCTACTGGTCTGTGAAACGTTTGGTTGAAGTGAGAAGATCTTTTTTCTTAGCTGAACATCTAACAGCCTCAAGAAGCCCACTCAGTCCTGCCTGCAGTGTCTGGTCTCCTGCTGTGAGCATCCAGCCTCCAACCAACTTTATAACTGACTTTGGGTCTAAAGAGGTTAACAGGATTTTCAGAACACATTGAATTGGTCTATGTGTTTTGCTGCACAATGCAGCTCAGAAGACAGCTGCCCCGAACTGTAAATGCTAAGAGGACAGTCAGCTCAGTGACTTTTCATCTTTACAGGTTTACAGTCAGCTTAGACCACGGAATATTTTGGTTGTTTTGTCCAGTTTTATATATCACATAATGTTCATGTAGTAAACAGGACTACAACTAAAGTATACACTGCTCCTCTTACAGGAATGAATTGAAGACTAAAGGACAGTTAAACCCATATTTCCCTATAGGAAACACTCCAATGCAAATGGGAAAACAAAGGATGAACACACACACCCATATTTCCCTAGAGCAAAGGCTCCAATGCAAATGAGTAAAGAAGGGATGAACACACACTTGTTGTTACTAACCACTCCTCTTCCTGAAATTAAGTACAACCTGAAAAACTAATATCAAACCAAAAGGAGTTTTGATCAGTCAGAGGGAAAATGGCACAGCGAAGAGATCAGCTCGACCGGGAAAAGCTCTGCTGTCCAATCTGTCTGGATCTACTGAAGGATCCTGTCACTATTCCCTGTGGGCACAGCTACTGTATGAACTGTATTAAAAGCTACTGGGATGGATGGGATCAGATCAAACTTTACAACTGTCCTTATTGTGGGCACAACTTTAAACAAAGGCCTGTCCTAATGAAAAACACCATGTTAGCAGATTTAGTGGAGGAGCAGAAGAAGACTGGACTCCAAGCTGCTCCTGCTGATCACTACTATGCCGGACCTGGAGATGTGTCCTGCGACGTCTGCACTGGAATCAAACTGAAAGCCATCAAGTCCTGTCTGCAGTGTCTGGTCTCCTACTGTGAGCAACACCTCCAGCCTCACTATGAATCCCCTGCCTTTGTAAAACACAAGCTCGCCGACCCCTCCAAAGAGCTCCAGGAGAACATCTGCTCTCGTCACAATGAGGTGATGAAGATTTTCTGCCGTACTGATCAGCAGTGTATCTGTTATCTGTGCTCCATGGAGGAACATAAAGACCACAACATCGTCTCAGCTGCAGCAGAAATGACAAAAAGACAGGGAGAGATCGGGCCACGTCGGAAAAATATGCAACAAAGAATCCAGGAAAGAGAGAAACAAGTGAAGGTGCTTCAGCAGGAGGTGGAGGCTATCAGTCGCGCTGCTGATAAAGCAGTGGAGGACACTGAGAAGATGTCCACTGAGCTAGTCTGTCTCATTAAGAAAAGAAGTTCTGATGTGCAACGTAAGATCAGATCCCAGGAGCGAATTGAAGTGAATCGAGCCAAAGAGCTTCAGAAGAATTTGGAAGAGGAGATAGACAAGCTGAGAAGGAAAGACGCTGCTCTGGAGACGCTCTCACACACAGAGGACCAAATGAAGTTTCTCCACAATTACTCCTCGCTGTCACGTCCCATTAAATCTACCATTTTTCCCAGGACCAACAGTCACCCTCTGCGATACTTTGAGGATGTGAAAGCAGCTGTGTCAGAGGCCAAAGGTAAACTAAAGGACAGTTATGGGAAGGCATGGAACAAAATCTCAGTGAGTGTGACTGAAGTGGATGTTTTACTGCCGCAAGACCCCAAGAGGAGAGCTGAACTTTCACAATATGTAGTTCACAAGAATCCTTTAAAACTGGATCCAAACACAGCAAACATGCGGTTGCTATTATCTGAAGAGAACAGAAAAGCAACCTCAGTCATTTATGAACAGTTATATTTTATTCACCCAGGCAGATTCATCGACAAGTCTCAGGTTTTGAGTAGAAAACCTCTGACTGGACGTTGTTATTGGGAAGTCCAGTGGAGCGGATTAGGAGTTTCAGTAGCAGTTACATACAATGATATTGCCAGAAAAGGAGATGAAAGTACATTTGGAAACAATGACAAGTCTTGGGTATTGGAGTGTTTGACCAATGGTAATTATAATTTCAAACATAACAGTAATAAAAGGTTCATCCAAGGCCCTCTGTCCTCCAGAGTAGGAGTGTTCCTGGATCACAGGGCAGGTATTCTGTCCTTCTACCGCATCTCTAAAACCATCACTCGCATCCACAGAGTCGAGACCACATTCACTCAGCCGCTCTACGCTGGACTTGGTGTTCTTTTTTTGGGATCTACAGTTGAGTTTTGTCACGTCAAGTAGACAACAGTTATAGTGAAAACAACAAGTAACAAGAAAACAGAAAAGGCTTTCAGAAAGTAGATGATGGTTGAATCACTGTTATGAAGCTCATATAGTCATTTATCCATATGAAAATGTAACCTCTTGTGTGGTGTGTAATAATTTCTACTCTGTCTGTTACTACAGCCTTAATTGAGTTGCATTACAAGTTAGAATCAGAATGGTTGATTATGTGTTTATTTTCAGAAAAGTGTAGTTGCAGTTTTGATCATTATTCTGATTCATTAATAGGGAGAGAATTGTTTTTTAAATCATTATTTTCCTCCAAAGTTCTTGTTTAACATAATTGTTTTTGTGCATAAAGTGATACTGATCACAGTCAATCAATAAAGTTGATTTGTTTTCAAAAAAAATATTTGCATGTTTGTTCTATGTCTCAGGATGAACTCCAATGAAGATCAACTGAGTAAAGAACTCAAAAGACTTTGACAGTCTGACACAACAGCAACACACTGGAGAGAGTTAGGAAGGCCATCACTCTCAAAAGATACTCATAATAAACAATACTGTAAGACTGAACTGAATGATCACGATTTCTTTAGTTACAAAGTGATATGAGTGGCAGAGAAAAGGTAAGAGGAAAAAGGTGTATTTGTAACTGACAGAAACATTGTTCAACAACAAGAGACGAGACAGAAAATGAGAAACTCAACTGCAACTAGAAAATGCATGCAATGCAAATAAATTGCAAAGCAGTGCAAAAGAGTCAGGAGTTGGGTTTCAAATCACCACCTTGGGGTTTGAACAAGACAAACGTACATGTAGTCTAACCACTTTGCCACAGAACAAGCTTGGAATTATTACTACTGCAGAAGAGATTCAAATGGTGACACACCAATTAGAAAATGCGGCAATTGTAATCAATCAAACAATTAAAGTTAGCCGAGTGCTCCACTAAACACAGTAGCAGTAATAATATTAAAGGTTGTATGGCTGTAGCAGTAGAGGTAGTAGCAATAGCAGCCACTACTACTCCTGCTACTAATAATACTGCTACCAGTACTACTACCACTACTACTGCTACTGCTACTACTACTACTACTACTACTACTACTACTACTACTACCACTCTTACTGCTACTGCTACTACTGCTACTGCTACCAGTACTGATACTACTACTACTACTAATAATACTGCTACCAGTACTGCTACTACTAATGCTACTGCTGCTGCTGCTGCTTTGGCCACTGCTATTACATTTGGTTGTGGGTTGAGTCAGAGAATAAAACTAATTACAATCAATTTAATTAACTGGCCCATGTATGTGAAATTTGTCGTAAAAAGGAATTACTCTCTGTTATGTAAAACCATATGTATGTGTGTGTGTGTGTGCAGCCCACTGCTCTGTAACTTTTTTGACTTTTTGTTTTCCAGCCCTTATGTAGTCAAATGTGCAACAGCCTCTTTTCTTGAATTTACTTGACCCATCATTAAAAGTGTTGTAGTGGCCGTCAAGGGTTTAATGAGTTCCGCTTTTTGATAATATGACGACCCACAACAAACTTTCATCAAAATACACAGAAAAAACAGATGATTGACTTCTGCTCTGAATTGGTCAGTATAACATACAGATTATGATGAGTTATGACAAAAGTTAGCAAGTGAGTCATTGCAACATCCAAATGATTATCATGAGAGCAGGTTGCATTAAAAACACATAAATATCTCAATATCCACTCTAAATATATCTTAATGATGACATTTCAATCTTTAATTAGTTTAATTAAATAATCAAAACATCCTATAATCAGGATGTCATCAGCCCAGGATAACTGTTCATATGATGTTCCATTTCTGAAATAAAAAAAGAATATTAAGTTTATATTGCCTTTATTTATTTATTCACTTGCCTATTCTAATTCTAACATTAGAATTGATGGAGGCCTAAGAACTTGACGTAAGTAATCACTATGAAAAGACTACGTGTGAGTGTACCTGTCTTTAACAAAAATGGAAGGCAACGTTGCAGTTAGAGGAAGAAGGAGAGGGATACATTGTCACCTGACTGGGACAGCTGTGATTATTACAACCCTCTGTGCTGCTCTGTAGCAGGTTAGAGCACAAGTGGGGAACACCTGGTGGTAGAAGTAAGACATGACAAAACGGTCCAACCAAACAGACAATACTGATATAAATTAGTCTTTTCCTTGACCTCAATGGAAAGCGTCATAAGGTGAAGGAAAGATGTGGAGGAGAATTTGTAAGGACTTAGGAAAAGACACCCGAGGTGCTAAGAGAATCCAACTGTATGTAACTGACGTGGGTCTGCCGTGCTCGCTTTAAATGTTGCTGCCGCATGGAATTGTGGGACGGCATTATCTGCCACTGATATACTTCACTTAGGTAGGACCCTACCTGAGCAGAAAGACTATTTGACTGTAGCACAGGACTGGAGGAAAATAGATGAAAATAGTTTCTACATTTCTCTTCTTAGCTGACAGGCTGCTAGTCTGCATCCCTCGTCTCCTGGCATAAAACTGCCATGGGGCCAGATGTATTGATGTGTACACAAAACAAATATTTACTTGCCACACATAAACTGGTATTTAGAAAAAACAGAATGTGTGGTGAGAATGTGTGCACTTCATGCATACTTTGAACCAGGGGTTGTGTCTGGGGGTTATTGATAAGGTGGTTTAGCCCACATTGGGTTCCCCACAGAAAACCCACAGGGGTTTTTACAGAATGACAGTAGTAGGATGAATAATATGGAATGGCCTACATTCCCTTGTAGCCTCTGAGAGGGAGATACCACTGCTGGTCGGTTTTGGAATGTTGGTTGAACAAATTAATCAAACTGAAGGCTAAATGATGAATCCTCTTGGGGTTTGGGAAATGTCCTTATTTCTGACATTGTATAGACTAAACAAGGTTTTCAAGGCTGCCCCTATTTGTTTACATTTTGGCAAATTGGCACCATTAAAAGTATGCAGAATAAGCCATTAGCAGCTACTGTTTGCAACGTACCCATGGATGTACAGACAGTTATTACTGGATTACTTTGCTATTGAAAAGAATTTAAAATGTGATGATTCTCAGGGGAGTTACACAGAGCTGTGTTTTTTTCCCTTTGATTTCTAAGTGGGTTCATGGACGTTTATTTACGATGGCTATCAGAGATCACTGAATTAAACGTGTCTTCTCTGCGTTTGGAGATTTCAGATTGCTAGATGTAGATTTATACTGCAGCCTTCTACAGTGGCGGTGTGCTCATGTACGTCCTATTTGGTTCATTTGTTCAATGAATCATTTAGTCAACAAAATGCTACATAAGTTAACAGAGACCAAATCTTCACTGCTTATTAAGTGTGACCAGCAGCTGGAAATGACTTTAAACTTATACTAAAACAAAGTCAGTTAGGAGGCTGCATTCAAATATCCAATGTCTCTACTTTACTGTAAATGACTGAAACTGTTATTGTTGAAACAGAAATAAAGTATTCCCGTAAGCATAATCATCTCATTGATTCAGACATAAAGTGGCGTGACAGTGAAGCTTGCTTATCTTTGGGTGCCAGTATGGTAACAAAAGATGTTTTATTTTACAGTTGGTGGGTGCTAACATTTCAGAAACAAACCGCATGTCTTAGTCACACCTGTATAATGCTCCTTTAAAAATAGTTTTACAACTCTGGGACGAGAAAAGACAGAAGAGAAAGCAGTAAACAGGGTGAACAGTCAGTCAAAGGGTTGGTATCAGTAGGTGTCAAACAACGACCACCCATACATCTTTTACATCCAATAATCTTCATTTACAGTGTACAGTATCTACAATAAATCTTTTATTAGTCCAAAGGCACATTGTCTTTGTCACTTGTCCTTCAGTGGCTTCAGCTGGCTCTCTGTGGACTGACGTTTTGCTTGTTTTGGCCCAATTTTACACCATCAGCTGTCCTTCTGGTTAACCATCAAAACATAACATATAGGCAGAATTAAATACCTGACAAATTAGGGTAGGCATATTCTACTACCCAAATATTACAGCCATATGTGATTGGTCAAGCAAGACATTCCATTGATCTGCTGCTTTTACAGCCTCCACTCTTTTAACAAGATGTTGAAAAACGAGACATTCTGTGGGCTCTGGGAAAATGTGATTGTTTGATTTGATATTTCTCTATTTCCTGACATTTTATAAACCAAATCATTTCAAATGATCAATAGATTATTTGAGAAAATAATTGGCAGAGTATTCATTAACAAAAGTAAACTGCCCCAGTCTTACCCGAATATGTAACTTTGCCTAAATATGTTACATCTACCAATATTACGGGTCAAATAAGGAATTATCTAATCGAGAATAAGTCATCAAGACTACAATTCTGACCAAACATTTAATGCCAACTTTTGGTATTAGACACTGTTTAATACTATAATAATATGGACACTTTTCGGTTGGTACAAAAAAGTGTTATGGTTCGATACCCAGCCCAGTCTGGAAGGTAAGAAAACAGTAAAGAAGCCAAAACATGCGGAACAGAAGGTCCTTTTTCTCTGTCCAACAACAGACAGATAAGTGGTAGTGGTCTCCTCTCACTGAGCAGCCAGCTCCTGCAGCAGCCTCTCCTTCTCCTGCTGCAGCTCCACGATGCTCTGCTTGTTCTGCTCCAGACGGTCCTCCAGCCACTGCAGCAGCGGCCCGCTCACCGCCGACATCTGGCTGCACAGGTTCTTGGTGAACACCGAGCCGTTGTGGATCTTGGTGACGGGGTCCAGGTGCGCCAGGCTGTGGATCTTGCGGTAGGTGTCCTGCTCCTCCTGGCACAGGATCCGCGGGAGTTCCACGGCCGACTCCAGGCACACCTTACCGATGGCCTCGCGGGGTACGACGTGGACGGGGATCTCCACCCGCTCGTACTCGGATCCCTTCTGCGCCTGCACGGACTGGAAGCAGGTGTACAGCACCCTGCCCGTCTTGGTGTTCTTGTCCTCGATGAAGCAGGAGAAGATGAGGCCCACGAAGCACTGGTCCAGCATCTGGTACATGGCCTGGGTCCTCACGTCGACGTGGGAGGGCCACACGGTGATGTGCGGGTGGGAGTGGTACCAGCCGACCACCCGCATCGGCCTGCCGGTGATGTCGGCCAGCCTCTCCGCTTCCGTGGAGGCCGCCGACAGCTGCTCCGGGGAGATCTCCACCCGGTCCTTCCTCTTGTCCGAGCGGCGGAGGATGATGACGGAGTGGATGTGGACGATGCGGGTGATTTCCACCTCTCCGATGCACAGACCCATCACCTCTTCTTTTTCTGTGCTCAACGCGTGATTCATACACACGAGAAAGGCGTCGGACTCCAGGTGAACGGCGCTCACTGCCATAACGTTCGACAAATGACGCTTTCTCTCCGGCGCGAAGACGAAAACAGAAATAGAAACGAGAGCAGCGCCTGACTTCCGCGTTCTGAAGTGCTGCAACAATAACATCCCGTGTTGGTGCAACGGGCGGGCTTTTACAACAACAAATGGTTCTGCTTAATTTTTTTTATTTGATTTTAACGGATACATTAATGCTATTTTCAATCGATGCGACTGGACGTTATTCTGCTAATGTTTACATGTTATGTATTTGAACTCTCTTATTTTATTTATTTATTTATTTTAGGTTATCTTGGCAAAATAGGTTATTTCTGAATCAATTAAAATCAACATGTACTTTTAGGCAGCACTATCACATTATTATTGTTGTTGTCATTAATAAAGCAAAGTGTTAAAATATCATATTAGATAAATGGTAATAAGTATAATTGCCTCTGAAGCAGTGAGCAGTATTTTTTATACAGTAAATAATACCTCAAACTACTTAAAGGATTACTACAGAATATTTAAACCTGGGTCCTATTTTTTATTTATAATTAGTTTTGGGGGGTCTAAATGACTAATAGTTACCATTCGTTTAGGACCTGTCCAGTAGAAAGCCCCCGCTGGCATCCCAACGGGCTGCAACGTCATCCTTGCAGGCAATTGCACCAGTGAAAAGTATTTTTGCAGACTGGCAGGCATCTGACAACGCTGTGGAATGGGCCCGTACAGAGACAGACCGGTTTGTTAAAGAGTAATGGTTAAATAAAAAGGATCGTACTCTTTAAAAAACTATCTGTAGGGATCCTTTCCATAATGTTGTCAGACACTGAGAATAACACTGTGAACATGTCAGTGTTGCGAAGGATCACGTTGCAGCCATTACAACCCGGCAGAGGCGATCTACTGGACCAATCCCAAAACCTTTGGTAACTTTAAGTCGTCAACAAAACACGAACTTGCGAGTTCCAGGCAGCCAGTCGCTTTTAGTTGTCAATGTTTTTATTGTGCAATCTCAAGTGAATCATGGTCAATGAAGCCACATCCACAACAGTAAGTTTATTTGCAAAGTGCTTTTATTGATAATTGTACACAATGATCATATATATAACAAATCACAAAAATGTTACTTTAATGAAAAATGAAAGTGCAAATGTTTAAACACTATAAGGGTGGATAGTTTAACATGTTAAATTATTTACAGATTCAAAGCGATTTTAATCACTGTGCAACTGTAAACAAATATATATATATATATAGTATATTAAATAGTGTATTAAGTTGAGTATGGCTTCGCTATGTTGTATTGCCCTTCAGTTACACATTTTGTACTTGAAGAAGGTAATACTTTTGCAATGTAGTTAAAAAATGTATTAAGACCACATCTCTGAACCTTCATTGATTGACAGAGTATTGTCAGTTTTTGCAGACCTTGGAATAAGTTACATCTCTACTATAATTGTGTCTTGACTGACTATGAAGTCATTTCCCCCCCTCCATAATCAAAATGTACTGGAACTCAACATCACTCACACCACATTTCATGGTCAAACATGGCAGAGAGAGACAGCGACCAGGTTCTTCTCATAAATCCAAAATCTGCTGCATTTTGGCTTCTCAAAGGGAGAAGGACAGCTGCTGTATCCAACCATGGCAAACCTCCCCTGAACCTCATGAGCCAAAACCAAAATGTGAAAAACAAAATAGTAGGAGTGCTGCTCTGGCTAACAACAACAGTGTGTATAACACTAAAGGAAAAAGGAAACGATTAAGTAAGAAATCAGGTGCTCTTTAAGGACAGGGTCTATGGTCAAGTATGAATGACAAAACAACTGTCCAGCTTAGTCATGGTGTGGTAGTGTGTCTTTTCATTCTTACTCGACCATAATAATGTCTGTTGAAAGATTTATCTGCATGGCTTTATGTTTTAGTAATGGTTATACAAGTCTGGCTTATAATTCCTGAATCAAATAATAAATGTATTACATAGTGTGATCAAATCATAAAGAAAAAGCAAATACCTGTTTACATTTAAATCAAATCGCCAGTAACCGAATCATGAAGCAAGCTGAACCTCTGTGACGCTACTGACTCATGCCCCTGCACTCACTGTTCACTCAAGCTTACAGAGCTCAGCAGCAGATCCGTTACACTGTGAACCAAAAACACCAAGTCCCTGATAGAGCGGCTGAGTGAATGTGGTCTGGACTCTGTGGAGGAGAGTCATGGTTTCAGAGACGCTGTAGAAGGACAGAATACCTGCACTGTGATCCAGGTACACTCCGATTCTGGAGGACTGAGGGCCTGAGATAAAAGTGGATATACTGTTGTGTCTGAATTCATAATTGTTTTTGAAACACTCTAATGCCCAAGACTTGTCATCGTTTCCAAATCCACTTTCATATCCTGTTCTGCTGATGTCCTTGTATGTGACTGCTACTGAAACTTCACATCTGCTCCTCTTCACCTCCCAGTAGTGTCGCTCACTCAGACTCTCTCTACCTAGGACCTGAAACATGTCAGTAAACCTTTCTTGAAGACTAATACGTAGCTGTTTTTCATTCGTCAGCATTGCTTTTCTGTTCCCTTCAGATAATAACAGCCGTGTGTTTGCTGAATTTGGATCCAGTGTGATTTGACATGAACATTGTAAGAATTCGTCTCTGCTCTTGGGCTCTGCTTGTGGCAGTAAAACATCCATTCCAGGCTCTGTCAGCGAGATCTTGGCCCACACCTCACTAAGAATGTCCTGTAGCTTATCTCCCACTTCTGACACAGCTGCTGTCACATCCTCAAAGTATAGCAGAGGACGGATTTTGATTCTGGGTGAGTCTGTAGATTCACTAAGACATGACAGCGAGAGGTAATTGTGGAGAAACTGGGTGTGGTTCTCAATGTGTGAAAGCCGCACCAGTTCATAATTTTTCCTCCTCAGTTTGGTGATCTCCTGCTGCAGCTTCTCCTCAACCTCTTTGGCCCGACTCACTTCAGTTTTCTGCCGGGATCTGATCTGCTGCTTCACATCGGAGCATCTATTCTTGATAAGACGGACCAGCTGGGTGAACATCTTGTCGCTGTTTGTCACCGCTTTATCAGCAGAGCGATTGATAGCCTCCACCTCCTGCTGAAGCACCTTTACGTCTTGCTCTCTTTCCTGGATTCTCTGCTGGATCCTTTGTTGATTCACTCCGAGCTCTCTCTGCCTCCCAGTCCGTTCTGCTGAAGCTACAACAATGTTGTGGTCTTTATGTTCCTCCATGGAGCACAGATAACAGATACACTGCTGATCAGTACGGCAGAAAATCTTCATCACCTTGCCATGACGAGAGCAGATGTTCTCCTGGAGCTCTTTGGAAGGGTCGGCGAGCTTGTGTTTTACAAAGGCAGGGGATTCATAGTGAGGCTGGAGGTGTTGCTCACAGTAGGAGACCAGACACTGCAGGCAGGACTTGATGGCTTTCAGTTTGATTCCAGTGCAGACGTCGCAGGACACATCTCCAGGTCCGGCATAGTAGTGATCAGCAGGAGCAGCTTGGAGTCCAGTCTTCTTCAGCTCCTCCACTAAATCTGCTAACATGGTGTTTTTCACCAGGGCAGGCCTCGGTCTGAAGGTCCGTCTGCACTGAGGGCAGCTGTGGATTTCTTTCTGATCCTCTTCATCCCAGTGGCTTGTAACGCAGTTCATACAGTAGCTGTGCCCACAGGGAATAGTCACCGGATCCTTCAGTAGATCCAGGCAGATCGAACAGCAAAGTTTTTTCGGATCCATCAGGATTTGTTGCTGCGCCATTTCACCTCGAAGAGACAGGAAATATGAAATAGTTTCACTTTCTCCTACAAAATAAACACTGAGAACTGATCCAAACCGAAGCATAGTTGGCTTTCTTCACGCTTGCTTTCTGCAGTGAATGGGGCTTTTCTGAACAACATGTTGGTTACACTCATCTGTACACTGTCAGATCTGCGAAAGAGGCAGGAAGCAGGAAGCAGCTGGACTGAATGGGACTGGCTGTGTTGGATAGTACAAAGAAGAGGGAGGGGTTATACCCAGTCCTGGGAGCATTTCCTACGCTTTGGTCTGTGCAGAGCAGCTGTGTTTCATGACTCGGCTCAAGTTCCCTATGATTAAGAGCATTGTCATGTCAACCTTTGGTCAGCCTTTTCCACACACTCATATTTTATTAATCATGTACACAGTCTTCTCATGCTGATATAGAAGAAATGTGGAAAGGTGTGTAATAGGAAGCACACATTCTTTGACAGTACATGTGTAAGTCCATAGCACAATGCAATATGAATAACTCAATGGGTTCTGAAAATCTAGTTAACCCATTAAAACGTTCGTTTTTTGTTTTAGTGAAGGACTGTTACACTGGATGTTGATTGACCAGTCAGAGAGCAACCACATCCCACTTTTCTCTGTTTTACGTTCCTTACAGCCTGCAGCCAAAGACCAAATGTAAAAACTGTTAATAGTTGTCTCCACTCCTGAGCTCTCCGTTTGTTTGGGTTTCTTTGTCATGTCTGTGTTTCACCACCAGGTGTCCTCCATGGCTTTATTAGAATTGAGTGCCGTTAATTGTCCTCGTCTGTTTATTTCTGTTTAGTTCATTGGTTTGTCTTTGCAGCCCAGTTCCTACCTTGTTATGTGTCTCGTTATTGACATGTTTGCTTAATTCAATTGTTCACTTATTGTAACAAACTATTGTATTTCCATTGTGGACAAAGATCACCAAACTGGATAGAAAGATAACATTACATTAGAGCTAAACTATTGGCATTCCATCATCAACATCAGCCAACAGCTGATAGATGTTGCTGTCTAACACTAGCAGGGCTGAGCTACTGTGAGCCCAGGATCAGCAGGGCCAACATGGTTACCATCAAGCTCAATGCAGTAAACCTAAAACCCTTTTATTTGTTAACTTGGAAAAATGGAGCATATAGTGATGGGTGAACGATTAGATTTTTTTGTGGTCTGGTCCTGCCTCTATTATTTTAGAGGCGTGAATCCAGATTAGAATACTCATATTTATGTGTTTATTTGCAGGTGCTGAAGAAGAGAAAGAGAGTGATCTGAAACCTCATTATTTCCCACCTTACTTGAGCCTGTGCCTTTTCTTGCATGCATGCCAAGTTGAATGATGAATGGGATGAAATTATGACTTTGTAGTATTCACACATTATTCCAAGATGGCCATCCCCATTGCTTGCACTGTATTCACACCATCATACCAAGAAAATCAGTGCCTTCTTAGTTTTGAAAAACGTTTGGATTTGCAAATAAAACTTTTGGATTACATTTTTTATCACAAATTTGTGAGTGTGGACAGTTTTGCTCTGAAACCTATTTTTTTTAATTGCATAATAAAAACACAAAAGAAAGTCCATTGTTAGCATGCTGTCTTTAGCATTTAGCCCAAGTACAACCTCACAGAACTGATGACATGGCTGTAAACTCCTAGTCGCACTAGCTGCTTGTTTTTATGATCTGTATGATATAATATGAATGAGGCCTTTTGCGACCTGTTTAATAAAATTACACCACACAAGATGCACCACTGCTGCTGAGGCAGAATATGTTGTTAGGCAAAGCTGGATGTTACATTTAGAGTTTGTGACAGAAGTTGCAGCCGTAATGTTTACAAAATGGTGGATCAGAAGTTGGGACGTTTCTCTACTTTTCTTTGCTCTTTTTCCTTTGCTTAGTACGTTTTCTGATTCTGATTTAACATGAGGCCCCGATACGACAGTCTTTATGTTTCCTGAATAATTAGACAGGAGAAACATGCCATGACTGGATCCACTCTCATGTCTCCATGGCAACAGGTTGTGGTGGTAAAATGCAACTTGACATCAGCACATGCCTGATCACACACACAAACACACATTCAGATGTGAATTCACTCAAGCTTGTGCCTGCATCACACACAGAGAAGCACAGGATTTTACACAAATACATAAGTACAGCGCAGACAAATCACACACATACACATATACACTTCATGTCACTATACGCTTTTAAGATGTGTGTGTGTGTGTGTGTATTAAGAAGTTGAAAGAGCATTTGCTTTGGAACCTCGCATGTTTGCAGAGGCACGTAGTATCCATGACAACTAAGATGCAGCCAGTAAGATTTGATTGGAAGATTAACTGGGGCCAAGTAAGTAGAGTTGGTTTGAAATTAAAAGTATTACACATTTCACAAAACACAATCTATTAAAAAAGTATAGTAGACTCCACATGAGTCAGACACAACAGTTTTCCCACAGAAAGATTTGTCAATAGCAGTAACGCTGTCAGTACACAATAAATAACACAACAACATGCTTTAAAAGATAGGGTTGGTGTTCTTCTATTTTTTTTCTTGTCAACAATTCAAGAAAACTTATCTACCATATATTTGTTAGATAGGCTCTGTATTTTCCTAAAACAGCTGGACACTGTAGGTTTTAGCAAACATTGCTCAGACACAGCTATATGGTGTATTTGTTGTGGATTATTTTCAGCTGCGGATTAATATACATTTGGTGCTATCGTATTTCCAGCAGAAGGACAGCGTATGTGGGATTGAGTCAAAATAAACTACAGTGTATGTGTTCATGGTAATGAAGAAACATGCCAGCCAGTGCAACAGTGTGGCTCATTGATGTGTTTAGATCATTTCTAAACAATAAAGGGGCTCTATGGCACAGAGGAAAAAGAAATATCAGGCTTGGGCTGCAATACTTGTTTGCAGAATGGGTTTGGTCTTTTTATGGGATTTGCTGACAGTAATAAAAACAAAGGATATCACCATCCATATCCTTTAATACACTCAGAGTAAAGTCAATTGTGTAAATGATATATCTAGTTTATGCTATAATATATGCAGTTATATCCTGTAATTCTGTATTCTTTTGTTATTCTTGTGTAATTTAACTCTACTACTGTTACTTATGTCTATTCTGTACATATAGAACACCTACATATTGCATGTCTGTCCATCCTGGAATAGGCATTCCTCCTCTGTTGCTTTTCCTCTACAGTTTTAATTTTTAAATCTCTGTAGAATTTCCTTATCCAAATGAATTATAGAGTATATAATCTACTGTACAGATTGTGAAGGTCTCTGAGACAATAGTGTGTTTTTATATTTGTTGGACTGTATAAAACACACAACAATGTTTGGATTTTTATTGAAGCATTATGTCACTTGTTGTAGCGGAAGAGAACCGATGCAGAAAATCAATGCTATTTTGCCAAAGGCACAGACAGTTATGGGCAGCCTGAGGACTTTACAGGTGAGGAGGAAGTGTACAGTAACTGCTGAGTTAGACCTTGTTTGAAACCATCATTCACTACCCCTACTCACTATATAGGAGTTCTATGTAGAGGACTATATTGTGAGCTCATCTGCAAAATAAAAAAACGTTTTTGCATGATGGTATATAGTACTTGGTTACTGACTACACCATTTCTCACAATGTGGGGAACTTTCCACTATGTAGGTTATAATAATTCTCACTATACATTCAGACAGCACTACAACATGGCATACTCACTAGTGGACTATGTAGTGACACAGCATTAGTCAGTCAGCTGCTGATGTGAAGAATCATAATCATGGTAGTTTGCCTCTGTAAGAAACACAATGAGAGATCATTCATTCACTCAAAACATCAGCGCGCTTTACAAAATACAACCTGTCAAAATGGGTTGTTTCCGGTTACAGTGTTTGCTAATATCAAACAGTGACAGGAGATGTAGCTGTTTCCTAGCAACCTATTTCCAGCAAGGAGGTCTTTGGAGATTTATCTTTGGATCATGTTGCACAAATGTAATTTTATTTTTTAAATTAATCTTGATGTCCTACTTGGTTCCGTGTAAACTTGCCCCATCACTTTCCCAGCTGAGTTGAATTTAAACCTCCGCTTGGTGTACATGTTTACATTCATGACAATATGAAAACATATTTAATAAAGGCTTTTGATATGTCCATAATGTGTACAGGATCCATACATCACACATCAACATACTTGACCATTTAATTCACAGTTTTGAGTTCATTTTGCTGTTGATAACTCTCTAATCTATATCTTCTGTTTTTAACAAGATGATCAGATTTGCTGTACAAATAACACTCACTGTGTGACACCTGCAAACAGCGGCACAGCTTTATTGTGGAGTTTACAAAAGAGCGTACTTTCATCTGCATCATCTTCATCCATAACACTGTCTTTTCTTTTCTTTTATTTAACTTCATTCTTCTTTTCTTTTTTATTTACTTATGTAGAATATCAGTAAAATAACTATTTGTGTTTCCACCTGTTGAATATTTAAACCAAAATAAAAGAGGAAGTGCAGGTGCTAGGACCCTGGGGGCTCACATCTTTTCAGGTTGGATAAATGTGTAGCTGCCATACACACACGATGCTGCTTTCACATGCTGCAAGAATTGTCAGCTTTAGAAATGTGGTTGCTTCTAATTTTAATGAAGTGCGAATTTGAAATAATCAGTAAATCGTTTAGTTTGGGCTTTTTCTACACTCACTGTCTCCAGGTTAAAGTTTTGTTTTTGTAAGCTGTATGGAGTGCAAAGTATGCCTGTTCTCAAAAATCTGAAAGATTCACTTCCTGAATTTCCATATTTTGGGGATATGGCAGCACTATTAAACAGTACAAAAAAAGTGAGTGCATCTTTAAAAAAGTCATAGTCCATAATTTTCATGGGTTGTAGAGATATTCTACATAGTACTTCATAAAAAAGTCCCGGATTAAACCTAAAGACCAAACGACATTCAGGTAAAATGTTTTAAAAGCTTTTCTTTTCGCACTGTATCCAACAACAGAAGTATAGTTTTTAGTTTCACTAACCAAAGGAATCTATTTACACTTAACACATTAATATAAATCAGGCCATAATTAGGATAAAAAAATAATAATTTAAAAACAACTGAAATTATAAAACATATTCTAGATAGATTATTCCAAAAAATATAAAAATACAATGCCAGTTCCAAAATGTGACATTCTCTTAACAAAAAACCCAAGTAGAATCTATAGTCTCAACTGATTTTGTAAGATAGTGACCTGTGATAGTACGCTAAGACAACTGTCTCCTTTGTAGCTTCATTCTTGAGGGATAGTAATTAAAGTAGTATTGGTCTTATCACCTAACTCTCAGCAAAAAAGTCAATAAGCATATTTTTTAAAAATAGAACTACTCCTTTAAGTTAACAGTTTTCTTGAAAAACATGCTGATTTGGACTACAAGTAGAAGAGGTTTAGCTCAGAACCCTACAGTGTTCTTTAGATGTAACAAAGATCTCATGATGACTGCTTCTTTACTCCTTGGATGTAATATGATGGTTGTGGTGAGTATATTATATATACTATATACTAATAAATGTTAATGAAGAGTTGACATGCCAGTAAGATATTAATTCAAACCAGTGCTGAAGGAACAAGGACTACTTTTTGTATGTATTTCTTTTTGTATGGTATAGTCTGTAACGAATGTTACCAAATGTAATATTAGCCAGATAGTTGCGTGAAACGACACTGGATACAATGATTTCGAGAAAAATCCTGCTCTGTAACAGCATTAAATCATCAGAAGCACACGGAAAGCGCCTGTTAGCTAACCGATGGAAAATCCGACTTTCCGATGAGTCCCTGAAAGCGGCAGGAGCGTCAATTCTCTCCACCCCTCGAGGAAGCCGAGCGACATCCATCAGCCTCGTCGGGCTCTCAGAGTTACGCTCGAGCACTCCTCACGCTGCACACCACCGAACACTCCGCCGGGCCGCCACGCAGAGCTCCGCGCAGCTCCGGTGATCTCTGAGCGGGGTTCCCTCTCCATTCAGGACTGTGGGAGACATGCGACGTCTTGGAGGAGGAGGAGGAGACGATCTGGTCAGGCAGCAGCAGCAGCAGCAGACACCTGAGAGGAGGATCTGACTTTGTTTCTATAACGTCAAAGGAAGGTAAGTGATAAAGAAATGTTGATCCTCCAGGCTCGGGTCGTGCCATGCAGATGGTTGTTTGGTTTTTGTTTTATTTGTGCGTTTCCGTGTTACTTGTCGTTTCCAGCATCAGTAGAAGGCAGGCGGTATGAGTCATAGCCCGGCGCAGGGCTGCTGGAGGATCTGCTGAGGAGCAAAGTGTCTGCAGCCTCTAAACCCACAGACAGTCCGTTATCAGCCGCTGCACATGCAAAGCGCTGCGCCTTTGTGCTGTTTAGGCAAATTACCGCGTACTGTGGACGTGATCTGTCATGCATTTTGCTCTCTAGAGTTGGCGTACTGCGTGTTTGTAGCTGACGTTTGAGTGGGTGTGCATGCACGTGTGTGTGTGACATGCTACTTCTGTAGAGTATGAGCCTGAAATCCATGAGGGCTTTATAAGAGATACGGGTGGCTTGTCAGGTGGACACTCCTGTCTACTTTTAACCTGGAGCTCTTTGATGGTGTGGTGTAGTGTAGGCCCCTTGGTTCCAATGAAGGGACATCTTAATTCTACAACACAATGACATTATAGACAGCAGTGTCTTTCCAACGTCAACAGTTTGTGTTTGACTCTTTCCTGTTTCAACATGACAATACCCCCATATGCCTAAAGAAATGTATGAACGGGAACAAATCCCTGCAGCCAAGTTCTAAAATCATGTGGAAAGCCTGAAACCAGAAGAGTGGCTGTTAAAGCAGCAGATCACTGCCCATGCTGGCCCACTGTTGAACATGGATGTATGTTTAAAGGCCCTGAAAACGTATTTTTTCAATGGGCTTCTGACTGTGATGGATGGGTTCTTACACAAAAACACAACAGTCTGCCAAAGTTAAAGCAGTTTTGGACATTTCACAGGAGAGATTTCTGTATTTATTTATTTTTTCTCTGTGCTCTTCTTGCTGGTTTGAAGTAGGCGGGGCTCAGAAGGAAAAAAAAGGTGATGTCACCTACTTTCATGCACCAATCAGAATTCAGAAACATCTTAATCAGAATCTGACTTTCTGGGCTGTTTGGTCATTGTCAGTCACATCTGAAACCACACCCAGACAGTCCTGATGAAGCAGATCATCTTACTTTTCCGGTTAAACTTGTAATTAATTATACCTAAAGAAAAAATTCTAGGATTTTGATTGTTGTTAATTTAGTCACAAATGCATATAATTAAGAATTGTTTTATGGGGCTGTGTAATTCATTTGAGTGTCAAGTCCACATACTTTTGGCCCTTTAGTTGTATTTCTTGTTTTAAAATGGTGACGAAATGTGTTTTGGAGTTTGAACGTTAGACTGGAAGAATCCGTTTTCAGTTCTCAACCTTTAAGAAGAACTAATGTATGAAACATTGTGGGCAGTGCAGACTCAACCAAGGCATTTTCCTCGACATAAAAACCCAGAGGTCTCCTGTATAATTTTAACAATACCATCATCTTATTTGATGGCCACAACTGTTGATTATTTCAACTTTATTTCTGAGAAATCAAGTTTTATCAGTTTGGTGTGGCCTCAGCTGCCGTTGCTATGGTGAAGAAGCCAGTCAGACGCGCAGATTTGAAAGGTTTGAGGTACTCCAAATGTCAGTCACCTAACATTAGCCCCTTTTACACAGCCTTTTCAAGATGGGGCTATTGCGCAGTTATTCCGCCTTGCCGTCTGTATAAAACGTACAGACTGGGGGGGCATTGTTGTTCTGCCGTTAAGCCAGCAGTGGAGGTAGTAACAGAATCGGATTGACATCTGTGTAAAATGGGGGAGCCATCAGGATGGGACAAGGGTGTGAATTTTTGAATTATGTGTTGTGTGTGATTAAAAAAGCAGTTAGCAGAAGTTAGCAGCTAACCTGCAGCAACAGAAAATGTCCGGGAGCAAGTTCCCCTCCCAGCAGAGGATGAGATTTTATACATCACGCTGACGCTATTGTGTCACACGTCACGCCTCTCTTGCTCCTGGAACGCCGGCATGCTGTCTAAAATCGCACACTAGGGGGCAGCATTTGGTTCAGTGTAAATAAGCAAAGTCTTCTTTACGGCAGTATTGTGGGATCAGTGTTTAAAAAGGTCTATTTTCTATGGGAAAGTTAACAGGAGCATACCAGAGGTGTAACACAAAGCTACAATCTGTATCTGTTTATGTCAATTAAAGATCTGTGTTCAGATTATATAGGAATCGGGCATGGTTTATACTGGACAGTGTTGGACTGCTTAAATTGTTTTATATTCTGCCATTTATACTCTTGATACATATTCCTATAAGTTTAGCTGCCAACATTATAAAGCATAAAATAATAAAAAAAAGAGAGATACTGAGAATATTTAGAAAATCTCCCTTGGTGCATTAGCATGCACTTTTGAGACGGTGCCTAACTTTAGCTCGGCAGTTTCCCGTCTTCTGTCAAGTCGTGCGCAGTCTCAAAATAACACCTGTGGAACATCAGTCAAGCTTTCTGATAAAGATTTCTGTAAATATCCCAATGTTTTTTGTATCTGTTCAGAGCGCATTATC
Organism: Nannoperca obscura; assembly: GCA_036024295.1. Lineage (NCBI taxonomy): Eukaryota > Metazoa > Chordata > Actinopteri > Centrarchiformes > Percichthyidae > Nannoperca > Nannoperca obscura. The sequence goes on from JAVQJL010051704.1 coordinate 32,365, forward strand.
TATGCATGTCTGAATAATGTATCCGTATTTGGTTACACAACTAGAGTCTACACACGTACTGAGTCTGTAAATGTAATGTAAATGTAAATACCAAGACTTTGTCTGTACTCGTTTGCTTTAAATTCACAGTAAACCGTTCAGCCAGGTGTTTCCCTGATTGAGAGATAATATTTCAGACACACACCCATGAGAAGCTCTCCCGCCACAGTGACAGTGATGAGAGTCTCTCTCCGTCCCATAGGCAGACTCGGGGTATTTGTTGACTCATAAATCAGTTTGTAAACAAAGATGGAAGGAGCAGAGGTAATTAGTGGAAGCAGCCTTTATTGGCTTGGTAATGCACTCGGCGTCCCTGGAGCCGCTGGCAGCTTTATTGTTTCACGTCTCCGGTATCAATCCAAGTTGATTCCTTGCTGATGGACTCATAATGGAAAATACAGATTACATTTGGCTCGTGGGGTTGTTATCTCTGCTGGCATCAGTGCACACTGAAGGCCTCGGCTTCCTCAAAATCGCTATTCATTTGTTAACATTTAATAAAAAGATGAATTAATCAACAAAAACAAAGCAAAAGCCAGAGAGTTGCGGCAGATGCACATTGACAAGTGTATTTTTACTACTCTCTTTCACCCCACAGCAGCTCTGCCTGACGCCGCATTCATGTCCGGTCAGATTCATCGTAAATGCAAACGACTGATATGGATGAACTGTTCACACCAGCCCTTTATTGCTCTGCCCCCCCGACCTTTTCGTCTTGTTTGAAGCCAAGCACTGGTGACTCTTTGTCTTTGGCTGCATATGTCTGTGAAGCCTTGAGCAGTTTAATTAAAGACTCATTTTGTTTTCTTCTCACAATGTTTCACTGCAACAGTTTATAAAAAACTGCAGAGTGTTTAGAGTAAAAGTCTGTCCCAGGGACGTTTGTGCATTACATTGTAAAAAAAACAAAAGCCTACAGGCAGACTCGTCCTCAGGGCTGGCTCAGGTGATATGATGATGCTTGCCATCATATCATTAATTGAAACCACTCGCTGCCACTTAATTTGTGACCCTGTGGTTGATTTGCTCACACTGCTGCGTATAATGCATTTATGTTGCATGGTTACGTACTTAAACACCCCACCTGAATACGACTCGAAGCCGAGGTATAGGACAACCTACTACGTGTGCAGGTGTCCTCAACTCCAGTCATGTAGTCAGTAAGTTAAACAGAAGATATCATGATAAACAATGACCTACAAACTGAAGTGTGTGTATACGTGTATGTAGAATTGAAAACATAAAATGTGGTCAGGACAGCCTTAAGTGAAACTCTGACACTGAATACCTTTCATTATAATAATGAAATCATAATGATGAGATTAATCCCATCAGTAGTGCATTTCTTTTTCTATTCTTTTTTAAGTCTGAAAAAACAAACCTCATCAACAAACCCTCAGATTTACCTTTTGACCCCAAGTCTGGGAATCACTGCCTTAGTACTCATTCACTTCCCATTCATGCAGTTTATTGTTCCCACTTCATGTGAAGCAGAATGTCCTCCTCTTCTTCCATCCGCCCCCTCCTTCCTGCTCTGTCTGCCACCTCTTCCTACAGAGCGCTCCTGAATGATGGCAATCTGACTGAGATAACAATAATCTGGAGTGACAGTCGGACTGTTTGTACACGTTCAGGCCTCTGGACCTTTCATGCCGTTGTCATTTAGTTGTTATGAGGTGTATCAGCAGTTTTCACGCTAATGTTTAAAAATCCAGTTGTACATTTGAGGTTTATCCTGAGAGAATCACAGCCCGTGAAAATCCAGGTTTGGTGTTTAGAGTGATGATTCTCTGTGACCTTTTAACTCTGGGATGGCTCTCCCTAACCAGCATGCCCTTTTCTTCTCACTCTTTGTCTTTCTCTGTCTCTGTTCCAGCCTCTCTCTCCTCCTCCTCCTCCTCCTCCTGCCATCCACCCACCTGCAGTGTATTGACCAGGAGCAGCAGGATTCCGCCTTCCTAAGATGATTAATGCATAGATAAGATTTCCCCCTGATAGCAAGGGCCTGATTGCAGCAACACTCCTCTCCAAGTCAAGCATGGTGTGCGGTGCTTTTCTCACTGGCTGTCGGCAGAACTGAGCTTTAGTGATAGGAATGATTCTTGGCAGGAATAATCTGATTGAGTAAGAACGTCCCCCCCCCCTTTTTTTTGTTTTTTGCAAAGTTAATAAACTAAATTAGAAACCAGAGCTGGGATGAATCAATACTGCTCAATCTAAACTTACTGACTGGGAGCTGGGGTTTTATCACACCTGACAATATTTTTCAGTCAGAAACGATGTGGTTCTGATGGTTCTCCTGTCCGTAACCTGCTTGATTTCCTGTCCTGGGTTAGAATCTCTGCAGGGTCTTTCTGTGTGGAGTTTCCACCACCATCACAACATGCATGTTAAGTTAATTCTCCTGTCAGTGCCTTTGATCAATGCTTAGAGGTGGAATCGGTCCCCGGTCACTGCACAGTGGCTGCTCCTAACACTTACAATGGGCTAAATGCAGAGGATGAATTTCCCTACAGGAATCAATAAAGGAGAACTTAACGTTATACCTCATTCTACAGAACCTCAAAAATCTCAAAAGATGCTGTTTTTAAAATGGAATAAAATATTACGTTGTATCTGCAAACTGTTACCTACTAAGGACTGTACAGCTTTAGACCATGTCATTCATTCCCCATTACATGCACAGGGAAGATATATAATTATAGGTGACCAAACCAGAGCTAAAAGGAGAGTGAACATTGGATGCTGTTGTTGTTCTGTATCTGCTGAAGGTGTAAACACATTTGCTGGCTCAGGCATGTAATCAAATTCATAACATTTAGATGTCTCACCATCAGTGTCACTCACTTATTTCTGTAGTGACAAACTCAGATGCTTTTTTTAAACAATCATTTCACAAGATTGTGATTGGTTCACCTTCAGCGCACTGTGCATTTGCAACCAGTCCATCCCTTCGTATTGTTTCAAGCTCTCTGTGGTGTTTGTAGTCTGTTGGTGTGTGGATGGAGGTGGTGTGACACATTCAGGTTAACGATTTGATCTCAAGTCTCTGGCTCAGTCCAGCCAGTCAGTCGGCATAATTTACAGCTGGATAAACAGGAGGGGCGGTGAGGGAGAGAGAGGATTTACAAGACTTAGGATGACAAGAACTGATAACCATGAAGTATATTAAACAAATGTCATGCCTACTTTTCAAACGCAACTAGAGGTAAAATCCAGTGCATTTATATACAACTTACTGTAGCAGAGGAAAAACGGGAAAAGAGATGCACTACAGTCATCATGACTGTTACCTGCTCCATGTTTTGTTAGAAGTGGGGTGATTGCACACAAAGTCAGTGACGCGGTCACGTGTAAATTCACACGGAGTGGCTGGACTTTATGCAAAAAGGCCTCCGTACATTTTGAAAATGTTTAAACACTTCGCCATTTGTCCATTTGTAAATACATTCCTAAAAGTTTGCTGCGCCACAGACAGAGACTGGGACTGAGAAATGGACGGATTGAAAGAGTGTGAACCGAAATCTGGGTATGACTGTGGGATCAATAATGAAGACTGTTCTTCTGGACAGTAAATCAGATCAGCAGAACATTCTCTCCCCTCAGCTGCCACTTTTATTCTCACTCATAAATACCAGGAGAACTACTTCCCATGATGGGTAACCCCTTGCCATGTAGTGCTGTTTTAATGATGGAGGCTAATATAGATTTATATACAGCAGCACACTGTTCTCTGAGGGATCTATAAGATGGAGAGATGCTGTTTCTCCATCCTTCTGCTGTGGTCCCCAAACATGAAACCTGGCAGCAGGACACATTAGTAAGATAGATAACACGAAACTGTATCCAATCATTTGGAATTTATTGTTTTTTTCCTTTTTTTTATAAATGAATAATTAATAATAATAATAATCCCCATTCATTGTTAACATTTGACTGCTTTTTCATGCAGGAGTTAAATTAAATACAGTTTTAAATGTTTAAATCAGTTCCATCGTCCAGTTTCTTCCTTATTGAGAGTAGCAGAAAATAATGACTATGATAAACTTTCAGTATGTCTGCTCATCCTTTCCCCCTAACACTTCACAAGCTAAAGCAAGATTATGTCAAAGGTCAGACAAACCAACAAACTTCCATTGTACAGGCTTTTCCACTTCCACAGTTGTTTTCTTTGTGTGATTAATTCGCCCGTCAGTAATATTTTTTGAACCTCCTATGCAAACTTTCACATCAGCGACGGGATTTTGCAGCTTTTATTTTTTCTGAGCATGTTCAATATTTCTGAGGTTTTGCTTCCAACGTGTGCACATCTGACCAATCAAAATGCATGGTCAGGACAGACTTAATGACTTAATGCATCATCACTTGATGTTAAGTCCATTTTTCTTTTTAGAACCATAACAATTTATTCGCAAAATCGCATCGTGCTGAATGTGAACTGTCAGGCGCGTCAAGTTTCGCCTCATAATTATTTGCAATTTTGTGCCGTTTATTCACGTTGCTGTCGGTGTGTCTTAGCATTTACTAAATTGCTGCTTATCGTAAAGCAAAATATTGTTTACTTAGATCTATACTATGGTAAGAAAACCTAGCCCAGCTGAGTTTTAGAGGTGGTGAAGTTGGCCATTGTGTCGAGGTGGTCTGTCTTTTCTTGTAGGTTGTGGTAGTTGGTGAGGGGAGGTAAGGATAAAACTCTAATAAAACTAAAGCTGCCTGATCAAGGTCCTTTGTGCTTATCTGCTGTGGTTTGTGGTGAGGACAGATGAGAGGATGTCTCCCTCCAGACTGAACAGGGAACCACTCAAAGATGGTTTTACGTTTGATGACACTGCATTCAAGACTGCATCAACGCTTGGATGATAGATATGACCCTTGTTAGTTAATGACCAACATATTCTGTGATACTGATATATGTGTGATAAGTATCGGACAATAGTATCGGCCTGGTCAATGTAATAGTTGGGCTCCAGTTTTAATTGGCAATTTTATGGTGTTTTGGTGATTATTGATAAAACGTAGAGCTGCGATACTTTTACTACTATACTATACTATTTTGATAACTGATTTATTGTTTAAGTCAGTTTTCAAGAAAAAATCCCACACATCTGATGTGAGTGTGAGAATTTCTTGCTTTTCCTTGTTACATTATGGTTAATTGAGTATCTTTGGGTTATAAACTGTCGGTGGAACAAAACAAGACATTTGATGAGGTCACATTGGGCTTGAGGATATTGTGAAGGGTGTTTGTCACAGTTCTCTGATGTTTTATAGACCAAACAATTAGTGGATTAAAAATAATCATTAGTCCGCCCTAATAAAAAGATAAGACGTCCCAGCCTTAAGCAAGTGTTGTTAATGATGAGGGAATTCAAGGCAATGACTGTTAAAAGCTTGACTCACACTGGAACGGTCCTGTGTAAATGTATGTTGTATGTTGCTGGTATTTACTTGCTGAGTTGCTGATAGCTAAGAACATTATTAAATTCTTCACAGATCAACCAGGGAACCAGAGTGTGGAGATAATTTTTTAGATAAAGTGACCATGAATTAATAAACTGAAAAGTAATGAGATCTATATGTCACTGCCACGAATGCTCCATGGGACTAAGCACAAGCTGTACTTGTTTGTCTCTTTCGCTCATCTTGCATTAATTCTCTCTCTGCTTCTTTCTGTCTATCGTGGGGTAGACTTATTTAGCTTGCTGCTAGAAAGTGTAAGGATAAATTACCCCCCCTCCCCATTTGTTTTCTCTGTTCTGCCTTCATTTCTACATTTTCTTTCACTTTCTCTTCTTGGATTTGCTTTGTAAGATTAAAATGAATCAAGTCTCTCTATTTTCTTTCTGTAGCCTGTTTTGACAGATTTTTAAAAATACCTTTGCATCAAACAGGCTTTGATGCAGAGATGTGGGCACCTGGAGGCACATCCTCCAAACAGAATTTGGAACGCCCTCCAGTTCTGGGGGAAACCATGACATTTAGTTTTTTCTGGACAATATATATTTTTAATATTTCCTCACCGCTCTCTCCACCTTCCCTTGTCACACTGTGGGAGGAGAAGGTTTGTTTTAGTTTCAGAATCTGCAGAACTGGATTCATATCTTATACCACAGAGCAAAAAGAGTCTGGTGTAGGAAAATTGGAAAAAAAGGAAAATGTCACTTTACCCAAGAAGTTATTTCGCCTGGTTTTGCAGCATAGTTCTCTAAAGCAAAGACTGTTTGCTTAAAGTTTAGATGTTTACAGAAAGGCATTAACACAGATGTGGAAGTTCAGTTCTGTAGTGCAAGCCAATAACATTGTCATGGTTGGAAATACAGTTCCTTAAAGCAAGGCATCAAAAGGGCCCCTACAGTTCCCTACAGCAAAGTTGCACTAACACTGCCAGGTTTTGGAAGTCAAGTTCTCTAAAGCAAGGCACCAAGACTGCTATGGTTGAAAGTTCAGCACTCTGGAGAAAGGCACAGACACCAACAGGTATGGATGTTCCGTTCCCTAGAGCAGGCGCTAAAAGAATGTCCATTGGGATTAATTGAAATTTTGTGTCAAGTTCAACTTGTTTCAACTTGTGGCTTTGTTGTGTCCTTGTGATTGGATGCTAGCTCCACATGTCCACAAATCCCTCCAGCAACACTAGTGACACTGGTGACACTACTGACGTTGACCATACAGAGGGGATGCAAGTCCATTTCACTCTACGCAAATGAACCCCTTGTTCATATAATATTTTCTTCTCAGCAAATCATGTATTCATAACCATAACTTTATTCAATGAATATATTACTCTATATCTTGAACCATGTTCTAGCCAGTTCTGTTCTCTTAAGGCATCCACTGCGCCGGTTTTGGAAGTTCTCTAGAGAAAGGCACAGTCATGTTTGGAAGTACAGCTTCCCAAATCAAGGTGTTAACACTACCAGGGTGTGAAAGTCCAGGTCCCTGAAGCAAGACACAAACATTTCAGGGTTGGAATTTCCCTAGAGTACAGCACAAACACCACCAGGGTAAGAGGTTCAATTCTCTAAAATAAAGCACTTGCATTGCTAGGGTTGGAAGAGAAATTTCTTAGAGCCAGTCAAGAACACTGCCAAGATTTGAGGGTTGGAGATTCAGTTCCCTAACAAGCTGCCAACCCTCCTCTTAGATGTGATGTGACCGCCAATGCTAATAAGTACATTTGAGGATTTTCTTGTCTTTTCTGCTATTCTTTAGGTCTTGCACCATCAGGCAAAAAAAAGCAGTTTTAGATATCACTTTGTGCTTTGGGAACTTTTGACGGGTGTCTTATTAGTCCTCTGATAGATCACTGTGTTGACCAAAGTTGTTACAGTACGCACTGAAACTGAGCATATTTTATTAATACTTGAATGTTTTTAGGTGTTTGTAGTCTTTGTTTGTCTGATAATTAGACTGTCTGTGCTGTTAAAGGAAGCAGCAAATTAGAAACTAATTGCATCTTATTAATAATGAATAAGACCAGTAGTATTGGATGTACTGTATTCATAGAAATGCCACACTGGGGAGTGCACTGTGTGTGTGTGTGTGTGTGTGTGTGTATGTGTGTGTGTGTGTGTGTGTGTGTGGGGGGGGGGGGGGGGGGTGTATGTCTGTTTGGGTCCATGTTATAAACGGTGCGAGTATGAGACTGTTTTTGATGCATTTCACACCTAGGCTTTCAGTGATGTCCTACTTAGTCCGACTTCAATAAATGCCTCTCATAATACCATAATTTATGACACCACGTGACCACGGCTGGAGAAATAGTATACAGAAACACACTTACGCACTACTGGGCATTGCATCACCTTAATTGTGTACAAAAAGAGGTATTTTCCAGCGCAACTTAAAAAAGTTTTAATAAGTTCACACAGAATACAGGCAAACTTTAACAAGATTGTACACTAAACTGCAAAATCGCAGTTTAATATCAGAAAGACACCAACAAGACGGCCACATCTTGGCGACAGCCAGCGGCACAATGAAACGTCCAATCACAGGACGCGTACATGTCA